>VDFB02379479.1:0-204085 GCA_007258455.2 Sequoia sempervirens | reverse complement strand
ATTCATTAAAGCAGGTTGCTGGTGTATAATCTGTTTTACTATTGCTGGTTCGTGCTTGGCTGTAGCACATTTTCATTCATAACTCCTTGGCCAATTTTTCTATCATTCTGGGTATTGAAGATATCAATTCTACTACCTTGGGCGCCCCCTTTCACAAAGTTGCAGATTTTATTGTGAAGTATTCAATTTTCTAGAGCTGGTCGCCCTAGCCCAGGTTGCCTTTCCATTTCCAGATTTGTCTTGGGAAGCATGCACAATAATTTAGAGCTGTTTGTGATTGTATCTTGCCTTGTTTATGGTCGCCCAACTCTTAGCTTCCATTTGCATTCAGTTTCAGATTTATCGGAGGTATTTGGAGAGAGTTATGAACAAATTGGTGAAAATCTATACTGTTGTTCTGAGTTTTTGTTACATTTTTGTTACTTATCAGATCTGATATACTGCTGTTTTGAGCTTAATTTCTGATCATACTCATATTATTTCAGTTAGGGAACATTTCTTTAACATTCTGATGTATTTGGGTGATAAATTACTAAATTGTTGTGCAGTTGTGTTAATATTGTAAAGCTGGTTTAGTAGTACTAACAGCTGTCATTTAATTTTTGCACTTTATGTTTGTAATTACTCCCACTAAAGAAGTGGTTGAGTTTATATTTTACTTTCAACACTTCGTTTAATTTTCCCCCACTAAATAAGTTGCAAAGCGGATTCATGGTTGGTTTGCCGCCTTACAATTAGTAATAACTTCGCTCCCGCTGAATAAGTGGTAGACCTTTATGGTCAGTTATCCGCCTACTCTTTGTATTTCCAACATTTACTTTCATTCATGGTCAGCTAGCCGCCTAGCAACTTTGTATTTCATTTTCAGTTTGCTAACGACCCCTGGCACCATATGCTCTCACCTCGCCCACATTGGGCTCTTGGTGATCAAAAGGTGAAGGGTTACTATTCTTGTTGGTTATCATTTGGAGCTCACACTAATCAGTGGTGTGTTGTGCTGATATTTTCAAAAAAAAACTAAAGGGGATATTATATCAAAGCATGTTTTCCTGCCATCATGTGAATTCAATACTTCATTTGTCAGATGAGTGACAGGGAAATCCGATACTACACCAGAGGGCAGAACAGAATTCAATTTCAACTTCTAGAAGTTCCTAAAGATGATGCATTTTCTAAAGTTTAGAAACCATGAGTATCAGATTTAATCATGGCTTCTGAAGAAGAAAAGAGTTTTGCAAAGTCACTTTACACCGCAGGAACATAGCTCATTAAAGAATGTCAAACAAGGGATGAAGAAGTGAGAATACTTCTTACTTTGGAACAATGTTTGAGCCAGGTGAAGCAATCACCTTCTGAGTTAATGAAAAAGCATTAACGCTTGCAGTGACCTCTTTGATTCATCCGTATTGGTTGAGGCATGCAGATGAAGAAATTAGTCTGTTGATTACTTAATGCCTCAGTGAAGTGATGAGAATCTTGGCACCCTTGATGCCTTATGATGATAATACTATGAAGAGAATACTTCATATGATTGTGGAAAGTTTTCAAGATCATGATGAAATTGATAGCAGTCAGTACTCCATAAGAGTTATTATTTTGAAGACATTTTTAGAACTCAGAACAAGTATATTGCTGATAGATTTGGGTATGCAAGATCGAATATATTATTTGATCCATTACCTCTTCATTTCAACTTGGAGGGAACAAGAGGAGGATGTAGTTGCAGCAATGAGAAACATTCTAGTTTTAACTATCAATGAGATGGATGACATTCCAAAATCCATCTTATCTCTTTTACTAAACATTCATGAACAAGAAGGAAAGAATTCTTCTACTGCCGGTATGTTGATCAAAGATTTGTTCAATCAGTGTGAAGGAAAATTGAAGCCTCACTTGAAGAAGACAGAGTAGATAAATGAGGTGGTCATTAATGCAGAAAACGGGAATAAAATGTTGTTTTTCAATGATTTTATGGCGGTTTCTCAGGATGTACCAATTGATATGCATTTGTTTGCACATGCTAAGGATGAGTGCAAAGAGACGACATCAGTTTTGGATATACATGAAAAATATATGACAAGCAATCAAGAAGACCTCCTTGGTATGCTTGAGACTACTAATGAAGAAATCAGTAATATACCTTCACATGATGGGCTTATTGAAGGTAAAAAGGATAGAATTGTCAAAATAGCTAACATTGATGATTCTTTACTTTATTATAGTGAAGGTGACATGGGTGGTTTTGAGTTTGATTATCAATCTAAGCTCTTGGAAAGGGATACTCTTGAAGATATCAATTTAAGTAAGTTGGGAGGTGACTCATTAATTGAGTCAACACTCCAAGAGAAGTATGAAGAGCACCTTTTTGAACAAAATAATCAGTCCTTCAACATTTGGGATCCGGGTGTGAAGGCACCTAAGGTAGTCAAGGAACCTGTATGGGATAAATTTCCCTTTGATCCCAATAGAGTACAATATACAAATTTCAATGCAAGCTATGAGATGGCCATTGGAGGAGAAGATGTCTTTGACAAAGAAGCTTGCTTGGAAAAGCCCCATAATTGTTAATGTTATAGCAGCTTAGGTAGCTCATTCCAGCTCAGCTCCTTCATGGATCATAAATTGTAAGATAGCCGTTGGCTATACAATTTATAATGGGCCGACATAAAAGATTTTTTGATTAGAAGATGTTTAATTGAGGCCGTCCTTTGTAAGAGGATATTAGAAGACATTTAATGTGCTAGGCCGGCATCTTTAAGGAGTTATGTAATTTTAATAGTTATTGAGGCCGACCTAATTTACACTCTTTATGAATATATTTCTGGCCGACATCCTTTGTGTCATGTAGATAATATTTTATCTTGGGCCGACATTATGAGATGAGGAGGTGCAACCTCCCTAACCTGTATATATACACCTTGTCTCACCCATTGTAATGTGTTAGAAGAGTTCGATTACTTCTGTTCTGTATCATCAAGGGAGAATATATCTTCAGGTGCGAATATATTAAGTGAAGAGCGAATTTAAGATACAAGGAAAATATATACAGCGCTATGACTCTAATCAGTGCGAACTTTATGAAGTGTGAAGATCATACAGTTTGAAGACCTTCCAGTGCAAAGCATCATAATAGTGCGAACTCAGCTGATGTCTATATGCGAATTGTCTATGATTCAAGTGTGAATACAATAATACAAGGGAGAACATTCACAATGTTGTGTGAATCCAAGATTGAAGAACATTCAGTGTTATGTGAATTCAGTGCATGGGTTGAAGACCTCTCAGTACAGATTGAACATTATCAGATCTGTGTTCTGATATTTCCAGGTGTGATCTAGAATTTGTTCTCTGTCATTCTTCATTACCTGATATCCGTCTAGTGTTAGACCTCATTGTTATTTGTAAATTTGCCTATGTTGCATCAATATAAGAGAAATCTTTGTTGCTGGGTTTTTCTCCCTCAAGAGGAGGGTTTTCCCAGGGTATATGCTGTGTTATTTGTCTGATTTCAAATTAATTTTTCTGTGAATTTACATCTGATCATAAAATTCAACATGGTATCAGAGTGGGTTTGAGGATCATGATCAGATTATTGCACTCAGATATATATATTTCTTGAAGGGTTGATGAGGGAAGGATCATGATCTTTCTGTTGTTGTCATTCCTATGTTGTTAAGGAATCTAAATTCAGCCACTCATGGAAGTGTCACCTCTCTTCAAATCTCTGTGGATGTGCATCATCATTTAGTGATCTATCTGTTGGTTGATTGTCGAAGGCTTGAATAAAGCTCTAGCTTAAATCCGTGGATATTTGATGAAATTCTTCATTGAGAATGTTTCTCTCAGTTTGGAGTCCCGTCTATGCTCGTTTCTGTCAAGGATCAATGGGCTGCATCAGAATATTGGCGGGTCTAAAGCTCAAAAGGATTGAACTTAGGGCATCCTCGAATCTGTGTTTAGTGATTGAAGGAAAGAAGCTCACTCATTGTCTCTAATAAAGCCTTTACGGTTTAATGAGCCGCTGTTGTGAGTAAAGGATGAGCTTGCCCTCACATGTACTTCATGAGGCAAAGGAGTCTCATGCCTTCTGATCATGAAAGCATCTCACAGGAAAGACAAGTACAGACATACACAACACTTAGGAGATTATGATCTCAAGAGATAAGTATTTTTTATGTTTGTTAAGTTATTTCATTTATTTGGATCTTGTGTGAATAGAGGTTGTATTTTCTCTTGAATTGTGTTCTCTAGCATAAAGATTTTTTTGAAGATTTCAAATTATTTATTGTGAGTTGTTTCATGCTAATCATGTAGATCTCTGAGTGTGACTTTGAGATGAAAAAGAGAATTGCATTTTTCGATTGTGATAGGTTGATCACATCGATATCATTCTCTAATGCATGAACTGTGTTAGGGCCTTGAACTCTTGGAGAGAGTTGGTTCTACATGCTAACCACTTAATGCATTCAAGAAATCTGTAGTTGTGCAGATTATTCTTTTGTTGTGCTGAGTTTGGCTGAACGAAAGAGTTATACCAAAAATTATATAAAGATAAGTTTCTTTATCCCTCTAGTTTGACCTTTTGGTATATTTCTCCTTCAAGTTGATTTATTCATATTCTAACATTATGCATAAATTCTTATGTATTCATGTTATAACCTGTGATTGTAAACTTTGTATGATTCCAGTCTCATTATTTCCTTGGGTAATTATAAACTGTTAAGTAATCTCTCCCTAAAATGCTTGCAGTTCAATGTTCTAGGAGCAAGAAGGTGATGAGAGATTGCTTAATGATGAAAAGCTTGAGGCATCTTGTGAAGAAGTCATGCCGACCAAAGAAATGATTAAGCAGCCTTGGGACTGAGCTGGTGACCAGAGGGAGCTCACTTCCAGAAGTCTTCTTTGCAATCTTTGAAGCAAGGATCAAGAGGGAGTCTTGTAACTCACTGAGAAGAAGTGAAGATTGTTGTATTGAAAGGCCAGGTGCTAAACCCTTAGAGGATCCCTTCAGTTGCTGAGATCAGATTTGCTCAAGTTTGCATTCTGGATTTGCCATTGGTAGCTCCACAAACCTATTCAGAATAGTGAGCTCTGAGATGAGGTCGAGGAGGACTATTCTAAACTCTCTTCAGTACCAAGGTGTGCACTGGAAAACATTTATCTAAGTCAAAGTGTTGCAAACAATCTGGACCTAAGAGGTCGTGGTTGATGTGCGCTTAAGATTTAGAGGGAAGTTCACGAGCCCCAAGAAGATGGTAATCTGCTGGCGTAGTCTAGATTTGTGGATCCTACGCATGCATGTACCGATCGACTTTTGGGATGTATCTAGTTAACACTAGACCTGATATTTGCTATGTGCTGAGTGCACTTAATAATTTATGTGTGATCCGAGATGTATATATCTTTTGTTGCAGCCTAAACATATCCCGAGATACTTATGTGGGCATGGGGCTGATAAGGGTTGAAGTATACTTTATAAGATTTGAGTTACTTGCTCCACCACCATTGGGCAGATGTGTCATGATCGAAGAACATCTCCGGTAGCTAAGTTATGATTTCAAATAGAAGCAAATGTTTCTATAGCATTATACAAGCAGAGGTTAAGTACATTGCAGCTTGTGCATGACAATCCTCGAGGCAAAGATGGCTTCATAAGCTCCTTATGTGGATTGGTTGGACAATCAATGAGCCCATTATTATTCATTGTGATAATCGTGAAGTTGTGTAAAGTCATTAACTTCGTGGTTTATGATGTATCTAAAAGATATTATATCAAGTACTATATCAGAGATATGGTACTGCGAAAGGTTGTACAGTTGAGGTACATTAGCACTGATGAGCAGACGGCAGATATTCTCACCAAGCCTCTCGCCAGGGTAAAGTTTGTGTACTTTCAAGACAAGCTTGGTATGGTGGAGAATCCAGCCTTGACTCAGTATGAGTCTCAGTATCAGTGAGCCTTGTTTAATGAGTTCTTCTCTGTGAGAGAAGTTTGAGGTGAAATCCCTTGTTAATGCATTTTCTCTCGGGTGATTTGAAGAACTTGAGGAAAGCCTCTTTCCACCCTCCGAGCTTAAGTCATGGTGGATGCCGCGTGTGCGACTCCATGACATATGTTGTACGGTGTTTCAATTGCTTGAAGCGGCGATACCATCACGCAAGTGATGAACACTTGTACTTACTATTGCACTTTCTTCTGTGACGGAAGAACTTGAGGTGAAAGCCCTCGTTTCCACCCTCTGAGCTGAGTCATGGTGGATGTCATGTGTGTGACTCCATGACAACATCACGTGAGAGTCCGTGATGATCTTTCTGTACTTGTGTTTCACCCTCTGGGAGAGCCATGGTGAAAGTCACGTTGAGGTGACACCATCACGCAAGTGATGAACACTAGTACTTAACCATGTGATGGTTGATATCACATTGAGGTGATATATCTCTCTTTATATCTGATTGCAGGCAACAGTGGCAGATAAACTTCATATGGAGATGATGCAGCTGGAATTTCTCTCCCTAGCTGAGAGGGAGTGTTAATGTTATAGCAGCTTAGGTAGCTCATTCCAGCTCAGCTCCTTCATGGATCATAAATTGTAAGATAGCCGTTGGCTATACAATTTATAATGGGCCGACATAAAAGATTTTTTGATTAGAAGATGTTTAATTGAGGCCGTCCTTTGTAAGAGGATATTAGAAGACATTTAATGTGCTAGGCCGGCATCTTTAAGGAGTTATGTAATTTTAATAGTTATTGAGGCCGACCTAATTTACACTCTTTATGAATATATTTCTGGCCGACATCCTTTGTGTCATGTAGATAATATTTTATCTTGGGCCGACATTATGAGATGAGGAGGAAAAGTACTTCCTGTTCGGAGTATATACACTCCTGTTCCACCCATTGTGGAATGTTAGAAGAGTTCAAATACTGCTCTGGGGATTATCATGAGAATATTCAAAAATGTAATATTATATTAAGGAAGAGCTTAATTTGCATAAGGTGGAAAATATATACAGCGCTATATGACTCTAATCAGAAGTGCGAATCTTTATGAAGTGAAGATCATACGCTTAGTAGACCTTTCCAAAGGTAAAAGTATCATAACAGTTAACTCAAATTTCGATGTCTATATGTGTAGAAACCCTAGTTTCCCCTTTTTCTGTCTCTGATTGTTTTTTGAAGGTTTTCTGACGTTTTAGGTTTTTGTGTTGTTTTTTGACATTTTTGCATAAATAAAGATGAAGGCGATTTTGCACATAAATGATGTAAAATCTAAATAAATTCTAAATACTCCAGAAACTGTGAAATCTACTGATAATAATGTTGCCAGATATTCTATTATACTTCTGAGACGATTACAATGGAGTTTTGATAACATGCAAAGGAAAAGGCAACGAATATTTAAAAACCTGATTTCTGAGACAGCATTAAATGATCTGGTATATATGGTACGGCTGCAACAAGCATATTCTTCTCCCTCTGTCTGGTAATTGCGGATGACTCCAGACTCCTAGGCGCCAAAGTTGAATGAAGGTAACAAGCCAAAAAGGAGACGTCTTGACCACAATGAAGAAATACGTCCTTTGAAGGTAGTACGGCCAAGTACACAGCTGGTACGGCCTGATTCTACACAGCAGCAATAAATATCTTGTACGGCTCCTTCAAGTTTCTCAAGATCTCTGTGGAAAGTGCGCCTTGATGAATGAATATACTCTGAATCAAACCCCTGGCAAAAGCACCCTTGATAACTATGCTTCAAATGGATTGGTACGGCCCTGGTACAGAAGTACGGCCTGCTACATGCATTAAATGGATTTGTACGGCTTCTTTCTTAAGCCTCCAGAACATCAATGAGATAAGCGCCTAGATTTGCAATAGCTTCCCAAATGAACAGAATGTCTGTCAAACCCTGAATGTCTATTTCCTGTGAAGTCAATGAATTCTCTGAAGCTCTGTAACTTCTTCTGAATGAAGAAGTCTCACAACTGGCAGTAAATCGGGTGATATCTCACACCCTCTGAACTGATTCGATGGAGATGGCTCGTTCTCCACGGAATTCGAGATGAAACCCTAAGGCTTCCGTTCTCTGACGAAGTCTGATCAATTTCTGATTCTCAAATGTCATAATGACTCAATTCCCAAGGCAGAACCTCTTTATTGCACAAAAGTGCGATTTCCTTAATAATAGGGAATTTTAATATATTTAACGTTTAATTCTTTTAATCTCTCAATAGTTCTCCGTCAAATAATTATAATAAATTATAATGATTAAATGGCCCCTTTCTGATGATGGGCGCCCCCTTTATGAGAATCACTTAAGTTATAATTATTATAAATTTTACATTATAATCGGTAAATAATTAATACGAATTAATATAATTAAATATTAATATCTTCTCACACATCCGATAAATCGCTCCGCCTGATGCCGACGAACATCAAACGATCCTTAACGCTGCTAATCTCTGGCGCCCCAAGCAAAATATGTGGGTCCCACATCGTCACGAACCGCTAAAAACAGTAATTCTAAAAAGGTCTCCATCAAGCCCAAACGAAAAGCCACAATTGATTAAACCGCTAATCCGACGAGCCAAGCTCCTCAAAACGACCTCTAACCACTGTCACCTCATGAGGGTCTCTATGATAGTCAATCCACGACCATGCTCGCCAAAATGGGGACATGACAATATAATTGTCTATGATTCAAGTGTGAATACAATAATACAAGGGAGAACATTCACAGTGTTGTGTGAATCCAAGATTGAAGAACATTCAGTGTTATGCGAATTCAATGCATGGGTTGAAGACCTCTCAGTACAGATTGAACATTATCAGATCTGTGTTCTGATATTTCCAGGTGTGATCTAGAATTTGTTCTCTGTCATTCTTCATTACCTGATATCGGTCTAGTGTTAGACCTCATTGTTATTTGTAAATTTGCCTCTGTTGCATCAATATAAGAGAAATCTTTGTTGCTGGGTTTTTCTCCCTCAAGAGGAGGGTTTTCCCAGGGTATATGCTGTGTTATTTGTCTGATTTCAAATTAATTTTTCTGTGCATTTACATCTGATCATAAAATTCAACAATAATGACCCTTTAAAGATGGTTGCAGCCACTAAGGAAGAGTTTGTTGCTACTAAAACCTTCAAGACTACAATCAATAATGGTGCAAGAGCACACCTAGGCTAACCTCCATAGTGAGGATATTTTGGGCTTGTATCTGACATTAGCCAAGTCAGAGTAATTGTATGTTTGTTTTGGACCTTAGAAGGTCATTGTTGTAGCTAGGTGAGTTAGTCATTAGGACTAAGGTCACCAAAGTTAGTCTTCGTTAATAGTTTTTACTTTGCTTAACCTTAGTAGCTTAAGTTGGGATTTGAGTCTTAAATGTGTTCTATACACATGAATGATGTTAGAAAGATGCCATGAGGCCTTTAATGGAGTTGGTTATGGCAAATGTTGCATGCAACTCGGTTACATAGGATCCCCTAAAGGATAGGAGTGGGGAATCGACCAACATACCCTACAAACATGGTGAATGGCATCTAAGATGCAGGAGGCTTGAATTCAAGAAAAGGAGATTGTAATCAAAGTTTTTTGGATAGAAGATAGCTCTACAATTTCTGTTTTTTTGGTGAACTCCAAGTGTTATTGAGTGACAGTGATACTAAGTGAATTAGATGTTTTGATTTAGTGTTAGAGTCATGTTCATAGGATAGTTCTAAACTTTTTCCATTCTGCAAGTAAGTTGATTTAAGCTGTTTTAGTGTCTTGAATAGATAGGTTAAGGTTTAGGGTTTTACTAGTCCTGTCCTGACCAGCTTGTCTTTTTATGGCTCCCCCATGAAATCTAGTCACGGGATTTTCCTGAGGATAGATGGATGTGTTAGGGGAGCCATTGGTCTGTATATATTTAGTGTTAGGAGTCATGGAGAGTGGAACAGCTGTGTTTAATATCAAGCCCTAGGCGAGCTTAGGGTGCCCGGTTAGAGGTTTGACAGTAATGAATTGAAGAATTTAGGCAAGAGATTGAGGTACAATATGGAACAAGTACAATTCCAGGTAGGGTATAGACATATCCTAACATGCTAGAAGGATTGAGATTCTATCAATCCATTCAACTAAGTTTTGAGTGAGAAATCAGTGAGGTCCTAGTAAATAGGTCTTTTAACCTGATTTAACCTAGATAATAGGAAACCAAGGTACGAAGGACTTAGGAGTTTAGAATCTTTTGAATCCTTCAAAAAATCCAAAAGGGTATTCGAATGTGGAATTGGTTTTTCAAGTTGTTTGGAAAGTTTGGGCAGGAATGAAGTAAAGGTCTTTGTCAAGGGCTACAAGGAATTAGGCGCCCTCAAGACCAATTCTTGAAACCGGTAGGAAAGGAGTTTGGAGATCCTCCAAGATGGATCCATTTGGAAGTACATGGCATGTTTCCAATATGTTTGGCACCCCTGCAATCAATTCTATGATTTGTGTGATGTTGGCACTTAGAGTCTTCTAAGTGAAGGAGAGAGTTTGCCCATAACAAAGTGGTGTTAGTCTTTCAAGGTGAAGCACAAGGTGTGAGACTCTTGGAGAGGAGTTGGATCAGGACTTAGTTAATCATCTAAGCCTAACAAGGACCTAGAAGATATTATGTTCCTAGACGAAGACAAGGAAAGGTCTTCTTAGCTAGTTGTGCAAGGAAGCCTTGGAACACTTACACCAAATAATGATTCATTGGTCAAGTTGGGGGCTGCTATAACATATAATCAAGGAGACAGTGAAGGGGAAATAGAGCTAGAAGACCACAGGGCCCTAGCTGATGAAAAGTTTAAAGAGGTTCTCAATTTCAAATCAGATTTACCTCTTCATGAAGCTGATTGTAAACGAAGGCCCGAAGAATTTATAGAATCTAATCCTCTTCATGATCTTGCACATCTCCAGTTGGTGGGTGGTGGAAGACGAGAGTCTTGGAGCAGCTATGAGGGCAACGAAGACAAGAAACAAAATTCTGATTTTGAAATGCAGCCTATCAGCAGTTCACCATCCTTGCACACTAATGAGTGAAAAGGTCAATTCATGATATCCTTGAAGTTGAAGTGCAAATCCTATTCAGAGTTGATCGCACATATAGTTTGATTGAAGAGAGACAAGTAGGAGTTAAGGGTGGAGTCATCCTCTTTAATTTGCAATTCATCAAAGACTCCTTGGAAATTATGAAATCAGAATATCTATGCTGGATTCAAGATCAAGATTACGCCTTCAAATTTGTAAAGAAGGCAATTGATGCAATTCAAGGAAGTGAGAGAAAGGTTGATGAGCTTACTCTTGTGCTTGAATCAATGAAGAACATGTTCAAGAATGTTCAGAAAGCTATAACAGAGACAGAAGACCAACTAGCTAATTTCAAATGTCTCAAAGAACAAGAGAATCAATTAAGAGCTGAAGAAATCAAGAAAGTAATTGAAGAGCTTGATTATCTTCAAGGGGAGTTTGATTTGACGGGTTTCCCTAAGAAATCAAAAGATGCAAGTGTATGCACAAGAGGTATAGAGGATTTGGTTTCCATATGGGAAGTGTTGATTTATGATGACTTCCACATCTTTGACACCAAGGTGTTGTTCAGACATGGTTTGGTAGCTGCTGATGGTTTAATTACAGCAGCAAGGAGTGAAGATTTCAGACTTGTTATTCATGAAGTACCAAGACAAGGTGTTTACATGACTAATAACCCATCCTTTGGGTTGTGTGTTGTTTTAGCTCACACCAATCTTTTTTTGGGATTGGGTTTGAAGACAATGATTGTCCCATGTACTCTTGTTGTTGAAGCTTTCATGGTTTGGCTTCGGAGTTTCACTAGAAAGGACATCAATCTCTTGAGAATGCAACTGGTTTTTATCAACATTTGGGAACGTGTTGAGAAATTTTTCTGGAATGTTGGAGATCATTTTCGGTTGGGTATCTATGTTTGGAATACTCAACATGTTTTAATGATAATCATTATGTGTGGAAAGAAGGATCTTTGGAGAGTTAAGCATCAGATTTTCAGACTTATGGGTGTTGTTTCTTTCTTTATCAGCCATTTGTTGGTTCCTTCTACTCCACAATTGGTGGTTTGGAGACAAAATTTGAGCAAAGAATGGTTTTTTGCTGTGATGGAGTTTTTAGAGAGGGTGTTTCCAGCCTTGGATATGAGTAGATTCGTCAAAATGGATGATGACTTTCAGTGTTGCAGCAACTGTTCATTTCCTTGCATGCTGATTTTTCTTAAATCAGATTATAAGTCATTCATTTTAGACTTGGTGGGCAGTTGGTATGTAATGTCCCCTTCAACCCCGATCGCTCATGTGACCGCTGGCCTTTTTTCTGGAAACCAAGGCTAGCTCAAGGTAAAATTAGGGTTTCCTATTTTTGAGGAGGTCTTGGCTCAGAGTTGGTGGATTCAATGGCGGATTCCTTTTGGGTTTTCAGAGGGCTTCGCAGTGGTATGTTCATCTCGGCATTCAGAACACTTTTTGGAATTTACTATTTTTAGTAAATTCTATTTTTGGCAGCTTTCCAGATGAGTTCAGCTCGGTTGACTTCCTGCTTCAGTTTGGTCAGATGTTTGGCTCAGTATTGGCTTCAGGGCACCTCCGGAGGGATAAGCTAAGTCATTTAATTAAAAAGTCACGTTTAATTATTATATTTTAACGTTGACCATGGGCCTAGATTAATGACTTAAAGATGTTTTAAAAAGGGGTCTTTGAGGGTGGCGCCCTCATTAAAAGAATATTTTAATTATTGCAAAGTCAAAGCAAGGTTATGAAGGGCGAATTTATCAAGCATGATATTTATTTAAAATATCAAATCTAAGCCATAAAGGAGAAGTACGCCATCTTGAGGAGATGAGAGGTTTTGACCTAAATGCTGATTTTAGGGTTTCGTGAAGTCAAACGAAACTTATAAAGAGGAGTCTTGTGCATCATTTTGGGGATCTTTTGACGACTATACTGTTATGCTGCCGGATTGGCTCTGGGACTGCTTCGAGGAATGAAGGCCTCCTAGCTTGGGCATCACTTCGTGTTTGCAAGACAACATCTAGTGGTGAATCATTGTACTATGAGTTGCATTTAGTTTGTGTTTTGTTCTCAGCTCATTGCATAGTTAAATCAGATTGGCATATTAGTGTTTCAGCATTTTGCATTGTTGTAGACAGCAGTTTCATGTTTTTATTCATCTATCAAAAAATACAAAAATAGTAGTTCTGGGTATTGCATATATAGTTGTGTTTAGGGAGGCGAATGTTTGTCTCAAATCTCAGATTTTAATGTGTTGTATTTAATTTTTAATGCCAAGTCGAATTCTTCAGCTGGGCCGTACCTTTCAGCCTTCTTGGAATTCGTGCATTAATCATTGGGGATAGTTTGATCTGTTTTTAGAGTCTTTGTTGAGTCGCCATCATTGCTAGGGCAGTTTGCATCTTGTTTCGTGTTAATCGGATGATTATTGAGCAAGTTATGAACATTACCTTGAATTTGTAAGTTGCTGGTTACTCTTTTTAAAGTGCAGATTTGTCAAAAAACAGTATACAGAAATCTGCTTTCCTGATTTGTGGTTTGGACACTGTGATCACTTAAGGATTGTAGCTGATTCATTATTGAATGTACTATTTGATAAGTATTTGATATCTTGACATTGCAGTCAATAATAATCTTTGTAAACTGGCAGTAGTACTGACCAGTGTTCTTAAAATTGCTTTGTCTCGATTTGTAATACTCATTCTTATCTTCAGTATTAGTTAAGATAGTTATAACTCCGCCCTATGGTAGCTACTCTCCCATCTCAGGTCAGCAAGCACATTCTGGGTGTTGAGTGTTTTTCAGCTTCAGCATTTCTCTTTCAAGTAGTGTTATTGTAATCACTCCGTCATATGGTCGCCCCTCACTCCGCATTGGATTGGGCAGCACATACTTGACGTCGAGTTCTCCTCGCATTTAGAATAGAAGACCCTCTGACCAATGCTCGCCATCACTCCGCTATTTGGCTAGAGTTACGATAAGCAGTTCAATCTAGATCCTTCCTCGACCAATGCTCGCCATCATCGCTTCTATTCTCGTTAGAGTTGCTTTCTTTTGCACGCTTTGGGCTTCTCCTCTAACCTTAACGGTGCAATCATTGTAATCAAGTTAACCTAAAAACTAAAAAATTTGGCTCGAATACTTCAATGGTAGTGGAGTTTGGGTAAAGTGTTGTTTAGACTGGTTTGGGATCCCGACATTCAGGATAGGCCTGAATCTTGGGGAGGGCGGACTGCAATGTCCCCTTTTTTTCGAGATCTGTATCTTTGTAACGGTTAGCCTACTATCTGGTTCTTGTAGGCTAATGAGATGTTTAGGGGACCCTTTGGAGGGTATTCAGGGTCTTCATTAGGCTTGGGTATCCATTTTAGTGTATGCAACTCGGTGACTCGGTATATTTATTGGTAGGCCTTCCAAAGGCAGTTTTGAAACACATTGTTCATACTTACTATTTATAGTAAGTTATACCACGGATTAGTGGTCACTATGCCAGCAGTTGGAAATTGTGTTTGGATCACTCTCAGGGGTTGTTATGGGATTATTATTGAGAGTTGACAATTTAATTACATTATTAATGTCAAATAATCTAGGTTGTGATGAAAAGGAATTTCTTTATATCCAAGATAGCAATAGCAACAATGATTACAGTTGTATCCAGGAGCTGGCTACTTTGAGAAATATAATTGTAGCCGATTACTCTCCATTATGAGTATCTTATTTGTTCTAAGATTATGTAGTATGCTCACTTTATTTAAATTGGTGTTGACATCATCAGGTCCTCCGTGGATAACTCATAATGAATCTGAATGGTTTAAAGTATATGTTACAAAGCATATTCATTAATGATGGCTTGTCATTCTTCATGGGTATTTGTACCATTCTTAAAGGATAGTAAAATACCACCTGATGATGTTGGCATCAATCTAAATATTCGACCTGGGTCACATCGCCTCATTCCTCTATGTTTCTTCAAGTTGGCGGCAGCTTATGGGTATAGTGTAATCATGATTTGTTATGCAGACTCTGCCACTATGCATTTCGGCTTTCACTTACTACATATGAGCATTTAAGGGAGCACTATATTCTAAGTACCTAGCTCCTCGCATCTTTGTTTATAATGATAGCATTCTCTTTAAAATCAGAAATCGGATATAAAGAGGTGGTTTCCAGTTCATTTCTTGCAAACATAATAGCTTTCGCAGTGGTTTATAACAACATTTTGGTAGCGCATGGTTTTATTTTAAATTGGCAGTGGTTGTAACTTTTTGTTGAAGCAATAGAGAGATGGCGCTCCGTCCTTGGAACAATAGAGTTTACTTGCCAGTTAAGCTGTGGGAAAATCCCATTGAAGAATATATCACGTAGGAGGTATTGAACTCCATGTTTAGGATTGATTGCGCAAGGGTGGAGGAATGTATTCGAATTATCCTGGGCATTGAAGTTACCAGTCCTCGAGCTTGGTGTCTCCTCTTCCCCTCACAGGTGATTTCTATTTTTCTCTCCAATGCTTTGGATTTGTTTCAATCCTTGAATGAAATCGAGGAATTGGCTAGAAAATACATTAAGTTTCAATTTCGAATAGACAATGCCGTTCTTCGAGTTGTTCAGTAGTATAATTTTTATAGTGGAGAAGGGTTTATTGGGTGTTTTTTCCCCAAAAAATTGGTGCAAAAATGTCAGGGTTTTGAGGAAATTTTCGATGCCATTCGGCTTGCTCTTCAACACAGAAATGAAAACATTATGTTGCGAGCCTTAAGGAAACACAGGAGGAGTGTGTGCACGCTAATGGAATTGGAGATTAAGGACAAGTTTTATTCTTTGTCTTTTCTCTGAGCATATACTCTGCGTCCTACTAATCAAAGCTTGCAACTAGACTTGCAATTGCGAGTAAACTCTCCAGCTTGACTGTCAAACCATGGCCAAAATGCTCAGAATCAGGATCAAATAGCAAATCATCAAATTTCTTCCACTACAAGAGTTTCGTTTCGTTTGCCAACACGCATGGATCCTTAGGGTTTTCAATACAATGCTCGAAGGGCGTTCGAAAGAAATTCTCTGCAAACAGAAGGGATGGATGAAAATTCGACAAATGAAAAAGTGGTAGGGGGGAAAGTACAATAATTTTATAATGGGTTTTTTTGCATATTGGGTCTTTTTGAATTTTATAATGGGTCTTCTTATGGGGGTTTAAATGTATTAAACAATGATCTTTGTAAGGGTCGGGTAAATGAACATTTTGAGTCAATTCACAGTTAGTACTATGCATAGTAGAATTGGGTTGGGATTGGTATTCATTCGAGTAGTTTTGTCATAGGTTAGCTTTGGATAATGCTGAATTTTGAATCATTAGCATTCTTTGTACAAATGATCTAATTGGACTTTGTAACTATTTCTTTTTTGCATGCTCGAAGCTATAATCGGAGGTTTTCTTACTGGTTTTTTAATAAGTGACTTTTAATAAAGTAACTTTATAATTTGGCGTTATAAGGAGATTCAAGTGACTTTTAATAAAGTATTATTATTTTAATGATACTTTATGAAATAGTTTATTAAAAGTCAAATATTAAAAAGGCAACATTTTAATATTATTTTGAAAAGCCAAATTGCGAAAGTGGGTGTGGGATTTTGGAGGAGAAGGTTAAAAGCAAAAAGAAATCATTTTTTATGGATTCATTGTTTATTTTGCAAAATGGAGAGAGCTGAGCAACAGGGTTTGTTGGTTTGGAGAATCAAGCTATTTTGAGGATGAAATCCCTCGAATAGGACAGAGTTTGCAGGTGTGAGAGACCACCCAAGGACTCTTGATTGAATAATCTCACACAGGGATTATTGTTTGAGCTTCAGAGAATCCAGTAGAATAATGTTTCAGATTTTCAGAGAATAATATTGCAGATTAGAAAATAAAATACAGGTTGTTGTTGCTGGTTGGAATTCATTCAGCCTGCATGTGGGAATTAGAGCCAACCGTACTCTTGCAAGAAGCACACGAGAGTTTGTTCATTGCTGGTTTCAAAAATCAGATTTGTGACTTTGCATTTCAGCACATGGATATGTTCCAGGATTGTTTATGATGCAATAAAATAAATTGGGTTATCATCAATTTATGCATTTCCTTTATTACTTAGCATTTTGCAATTATTTCCTTTCCCGCAACATTCTAGGAAAAAGCAAAAAAAATCAGAAAAACAAATAAAACAGAATCACAAATCCCAGTGGGACATCATAATCTGCTATAAAATCACACCAATTTGCTCAAGAATGGTCAATTGTTGTGTGAGCTTTAGTTGTGGGTGTGTAGGCCTTGGAAATGCCAAAAAACACACATGTTTTTAGTGTTTGAAGTTTGTCTAATACATGTATGGCAAGTTTAGAATTTATCTCACCTTTGCTGAGCCATGAGTTAAAGTAGAGAAAACTCATTTGGAGAAAAAAGTCATGATACTCAACAACTCACGGGGTGGTCAAACTTTGATTTATCTGTTGACTTTTTCATGTATTCTAACCTCTAGATCAAGGTTTTATTTGTTTGTTTATTTTTATATGTTGTATTAACAGTTATAGAATAGAGATATGCCCAAAGTTTAGGCACCACCAAGTACAGAACATGCAAAATATTCCTAACTCAAAACAACATATGTCCAAGGCCAACCTGGGAAAGAACATTAGAAGAAGAGCCAAGTGGAGGCTTCCTATTGGCTGCTTACTCCTGTAAGGTCTTGAGAATGTCTTGCAACTCTTCCATTGTACCCTGCCATCTCCTGAATCATTCCCTCTGAAGATCAAGGATAGTATCCTCTAGTGATGCCAATTCCCTTATGATTAAGCGATTCCTGCAAGAATGACTTTGATGACAAAGTCAATGAGGAATCTGATTTCACAATTGAGGCAACATCCAACACCCTTTGATCCCACTGGGTGTGGTAGGCACTCAAAATTTGTTGCATACATAAATCCCTTTGCTCCCCACACTCCGTTTTGGATGCCATATCTTGCAACTCTCTCAAAAAGTCAGGAGGACAAGGAGGAGCCTCCTCTCATCCCTCTGTCCTAAATCCCTCCATAGGAACCACTGCAGGAGTCGATCTAGCGTGAACCTCACTGTATGAATTTGCTATTTCTTTTACCTCCAAAATGATCAGTAGTTACCATTGATGAAGTCAAAATTATCAGTGACTAGTGATGAAGCTTTTTGAAATTTAACATGATGCTTTTTGAACTTGCATTAATGCCTATTTAACACGATGTTTTTTGCACCTGCATTAATGCCTTTTTTAAAAATTGTTGAATTCAGTTGGACCCTTTAACAAAGGAGTACTCTCCATGAATTATTTAGTTGTAAAGACCCTAGCCAAGATTCTACACAAATTTTTGCAATTTTTCCCACTCTTCCAGTTCCAACAAACAAGTATTTTGTCAAACAGTTAAATGTATTCGTTTGGAGAGTTTCCTGTTGTTGGAAGATAATTTTCCTTGGGTTTCAAACAAGTTTAATTATGCAACCATTCATTGATTATAAAACAGTCCATGGAACATTATTATGCATTATATGTGTTTGAACATGTGATAATATAAAGATGGTAGATTATTGTTTGTATAACAAAATATAGAAATGAACATATAAATGATTTTGACCTTTTACACAGGCCTGTAATATACCCTTGAATTGCTGTAGTGGTGATGTCCAGGCATATCACAAACTGCTGTTGATGCCTACCAATCCCACGCCACATTCAGCAGGGACATCGATCAGTAAAGTTCCCATCTGTTACCTTAGACCAATCCAATGGCAGCCCCTTGTAATGCAAACTTGCTGCCCAGCAGCATAGAAATTAATCTCATGACACACTTGATATTTCAGCACCCGACAACAATAACAGTAATCCATCCAGTCAAGTCTGAATTCCACGCCAACCTTCCCTTCATCCTTCCATTGCTCACGCCATTCTCATTGATCAGAAAAGTGTAAATCGACCTGCAAATCTCAATGCTTACCAGCTAAAAAGAGTTGACCAGCAATAAACTCCAACACCACAATGTCAAAGCAACCCTCGACCCGCTTCCAACACCACAATGTCAAAACAACCCTCGACCCGCTTGGTATAATGATGGCATCTAGTTATGATGCACAAATCACCCAAAAACAAGCAGCATTCCATCACTCAACATTAAGACTCATTCTTCAAGCCTTGGCGTCCACTATCAAGTTTCCCATCACCAGACGAATGAAGTATAATCTGAAATTTGTCTTTGCAAAAGACTTCTCAAATATCGTTCAATAAAGCTCAATATGAATTTTGAAATGAATCCACCCAGAGATGGTATTGAGTTTTCGTCCAATCCACCACTCCACAAAGGGTTTTGTTGGTGGTAACGAACACCTTCCGGAGGAAGCCAAATGATTTATTTACACTACGCAATGAGTGCTCTTCAACTAGGAGGGGAAGCTCCTCGCGAAGCGCTGAAATGCATGGAAAAGAAAAGTAACGGCCCCACTTTTTGTTTCTCACCGAAGAGGCACAAGGTTAAGAAACCAAGAACGCAGAAAGCTAAGGGGATTTTCTGGTTTCTCAAGCAGATCATTAACTACAACTTGCTTAATTTATTTTAAATCTATCCAAATGCCCTATGTTCTATGTTTTGAATCATCCAACCAGCGATCTCACTAAACGCCATCTGAATCTAGACAAGTTTATTGGGCACAAAACAGATTTAAGAATTTGCCATGACAATCTTATGAAACCCTATGTGGCATAACACTTGATCAAAATAGTAAAGACTTACAAAACAGATTTATCATCACAATCTCACGAAACCCTATGTGGCATAACACTTGATCATAATGATAAAAGGTTCACAAAACAGATTTATCATCGCAATCTCTTGAAACCCTATGTGGCATAACAATTGATCACAATGGTAAAGATACACAAAACAGATTTATCATCATAACCTCTTGAAACCCTATGTGGCATAACAATTGATCATAATGGTAAAGTTGTACAAAACAGAAAGAATTCACCATTACAATTGCATGAACCCCTATGTGGCATAACAATTAATCGTAATAGCGAAGACACATGAACAAATACCAAAAGAGCAATATTGAGGGCAAGGTAGGCGCAGCATATATTTCTCTCTCTTCAAGCAAAAGACTACAAATGAGCAAAAGCTCTTATTTATATACATCAAGGTGTAGGGAACCCTGTAAATCACCTTGTGTTAACTACAGCCTCTCAAAATGCATGCAAGATTAATTATTAAACTTCTAATGAAGTAGAACTATAGTACAGCTTAATCGAAAGCTACCATCGCTAACCGTACAAATAACCTAATGGACTATGCAAGCATGCACGCCCTATTTAAAGCAAAAGTTAACTGACACTACCTTTCGCTAACCGAAACCCTAACCCTAACTCTCGTGTTGATAATTCCAAGGACTAGATAAGCATGTTAAAGTCAGTAAACTCAAGACTGAAGTCGAAGTTAATCGCTGCTCAAGACTCAACCTCGAATTAACCGCAGTTCCAACCGCGACGATGTCATCTCGCCCAATATCAACAATAATTATCAATCACTCGTTTTCCCAAGACTCGACGCTTTCGCCCAAAATAATAACCGCTTCAATTTTCCTCGGCCACTTCTGATCAGATGCATACATTCTTTAACATTTTCAGTCGCCTTCTTGAAACTAGCTGAAATCATTGAAATGTGATCCAAAATCTCCATCAAGATATCACGAACATGCTTCTGGAACTTAGTTTGCACAGCCTCGAGATCAGCGTAGGTACCATCTTCACGAAGACAATGGCATGGGATTTGAGTGACTTTGGCAGCTTCGTAAATGGAGTAATCTCTGTTCCTTTGTAGCGTGAATGCGCTTCACAATACCGCTCGATAAAACTCTAAATTAAGACCGATGGTCTTGAATTTAGCCCAGTTGAACTGCTTGAAAAATTGCCTGCTGGACCGTGAACACGCTAGTATTCTCGACAACTTTCTCGAAAGCTAAAATGGCACTCCGAGGCTAAAATACCTGTCGAGGATAATTTTTCACCCAAAATTCCCGGAGACATGGGTTTTGTCCGAAAATGATTCTAAGACAACCCACAACGCCGTAATTGTGAAAACACGTCGTTCAGCTTGACATGCAAAGATTCTTTAGTCAAGAACTGCAGGGGTTTTAGAGCTTCTCAGGGAAATTTTTCTTGAGAAAATCTGGAACATGAGTTTTATGCACAACGGAATTCTGAACAAACCCAGATGATTTGATTTTCAAAAGATGCGGATTTTATCCCACATGCAAAGAAATCTTTGGAAAGCACGAGCTTCCGTGAATGAAGGGCACGGCGATTTAAAAATCTAAGATGTGGGTTTTGCTGCTGATGCTGAAATATGCAAACCCAGATGGTCAGATTCTGAATATTTTTCCGTTTTCTTTGACATGCGAAGAAAGTACCTAAGATGAGAAATAGAAGAAATAAGACAGAAGATAGAAGGCTTTGCTTGTTCTGCTTCTGAAGAATTTGCCAATCTCTTTTCTGGAACTTGATGAAACCTGCATGCAAAGTGAAAATAAAGTCTGGAATCTTCTTCCTCTGCACAATCTGAATTCGTTGCTATGAAGAACGCTAAATTCTGACACCTATAGCACCTTTAGCTTGCTGCTCGCTCAAGAAGAATGTAGACTTCGAAGTCAAAGATGATGAAATAATGGACGCCATTGCTGAAATATATAGATTTTCATCTATGAAATTCGCATTAGGCAAGGAATCCATGAAAAGTGCGCTTGGCTTATGATTGGACCTCATTCCAGTTAACTGAAACTCAAATATGCTAAATAAGACGCCATGCATTAGGGTTTGCCTTTCAAGACTTCAGTTAACAACTCATGTGACTTTGACTTCAGTTAGCAATCTATATTAAATTCGCCATCTTCAAACTTGCTTTAGATTCACAAACTTGAACTTGAGGCGACCCTTTTGATAACTAAAGTTAACAATCTTAATTGAGATGAGAAATTCGCCATATTTCATGCAATGAATATTCTAAAAATAGCGACCCTTTCATGACTTCAGTTGGCCTTCAAGAAGTGAATACGCCAACTTCACATGCTAAAAATAACAACCCTTTTGGAACTTAAGTTGCCATTCCTTGTAGAATGCGTAGCTTCACAAAACTATGCTTCATCAATAAAACTCTAAATATGGCGACCCTTTTGATAAGTGAAGTTAACATTCAAATGCGCCATACTTCACAAATTTATGCTTCATTAATCATGCCGTCCCTTCTTGAACTTCAGTTGACACTCAATGAAGCGCCATCTTCACAAAATCTTCACAATTGCAACCAAATTCGCCATGCATGTGGACTCCAGTTGACATTCACTGATAATCTTCAGTTAAGTGAACATGCAATCTAGTTAACTGAGCATGCAAAGCAGTTAACTGAACATGCAAACTAGTTAACTCGACATGCGAACTGAAAGATCACTCAACATGCCAATATATGAACTGAAGATGACAACCCAGAAAACGTTTAGTCTAACTGCAGTTAGAACTCCAGTTAAGGCGTCCATTCAACTCTCTTTCGAAAATCCAACTTTGAGCTCTTAAGGCGAATTCTAGACTTAGCCAAATTTCATGAAAATTTAGGCTTCAACCTCTTTAGGACCTCTGTTCATCCTTTGACACTAGCTAACTGACTTCTCCGATTAGCTGGCTGACAGGTGCATTGCAGAGCTAAGTAAAAACTGATCAAAAGATATCTTGAGACTACACGTCATAAAACTGACATCTGAAGGCTCAAAAATCCAAGCGCCTTTTCCAAAAGCTGCGCTTTTCCTCAGACTTAGTCAAATTTTGACTTCTGCATTTCGGACGAAGGGAAAAATAAATCCTTCATAACTTCGATGAAGCAACTTTCGTGACCGGATCTCGTGTTCGGCCGTTTAATTTCATTCTCGCATCACCGCAGCGCACATCTCTCCGTAAAACATCATCCGAGGGGTGAAAACAAGGGCTTTTTGAAAAGCGTTCTTTCATTCCGCATTTAGCCATTTCTGGAAATGACTAAAATAATACAAAAACTCCGACTGCAAGTTGTTGAGTCATCTTCTGATCTGACGGAGACAGGCAACGGAAAGCTGAACGTAACACGGACAAATTGAATATCTGATATCATCAAAAAGAAAGCATTAAAGGCTTGAAAAGCTCAGGCGCTTTTCACAAAATGTGCTCTTTTGCTTTTTCTTTGATATTCTGACTAAGATTTGACCCTATGTTTGACCTCTGGTTCAGGCACTTCATCAACTCAGTTTCACCCACTGACAGATGCATCGCGAAGCTCAAAAAAATGTGAGATAAACATCTTGGATGGCATTTAGTCAAAAACCTTCATTTGACACCTCAAAAAGATGGGCGCCTTTTCCAAAAGCTGCGCTTTTCCTCAGTGTTAGCCAATTCTTGCTTTCGCCTCGTTTTGCGCTGTATCCAACACAACTTGCTCAGAACAGGTCCGTTTGACAGGCTTGATAGCTTACTGCGAAGCTGACGTGATGCCGGACGAATGTCTGCTGGAGGTGACAAACCCTAAAAACAGGATCTGGGCCCCTAAAAGATAGGGCGCCCATTTGAGAATGTGCTCCCTTCTCCAGAGATAGAAAATTTTGGTGATTTCCGTTCAGATTTTCATTTTTCTTAAATCTCTTCAGTAACAGACTGACATTACACTGACACCAACTCCATGTTTAAAAACCCCAAAAAAGACCTTCTGACAACACTTTAACAAGATTAAGACTCAATTAAGCAAAATGCCTTAGTGAAACAAAAATTTTGGTTTTGGGTACACATTAGGCTCAGCTCCTGTGACCATGCTCGATACTTACGCATAGGACCCAGAATCTCAATGTTTCAGAGACCGTGCTGACTTTATAAGCTTGGGTATATGGAGTCGATCTCCTTAATCACCTAAAACATAACATCCCTAAAAACTAACCTAAAATGCAAAGACTACTTAACCACCTAATACACGAAACATTGAAGAATGGGGAAAACAAAACGACATAACGATAAAGCATAAAAAATTACTTACAAAACTAACTCCTCCCCCGAAGGAAGCGAATATTGTCCGCTGCATGGCAGCCAGGAAGAGCCTCCCACCAATGTCGTTTCTGCCTGAAAGGCTTGACTTCTCTTCTGATGGGAATTGCAGGAGGCAATCCTTCTGGAATGAAGATTCTTAGGTATTCATATATCCATGCACAAGTACTCTGCCAAAAGTCAGAATATGATGCAAATGGGAAATCTAATACCCTGAAGGTATTAGTTCTATTGTTGTCCATCCTAGGGATGTCGAATTCTTCAAACCAATCGATCGAGTTCCAAACTCGATTCCTGTAATGCCGTAGGTGATCTTTTCTGACCTGATAATATCCTTTGACCGGCTCATCGATCAATTCTGCATCACCTTTAACACATAGGAGTTTGATTCCCATGTCTTCGGCATCTTTGAGGCCTTGCAAAAGCACCTCTTTTTCAACTTTAGTTAATTCCAATTGCTGGAAATGTGCAACTGGGTTCAACTGTTCTTTAGGGGATATGATCAATTCCCCTTCTTCTAAAAATTTTGTTGAACAATCTCCATCAAACTGTATTGTCCATGACTTTGTCTCCTCTGTCGGTCTCTTTTCAGAACAAGCAATGTTCTGGTCTTCAACTTTTATCTTCTGACAGAGTTACACAATTACCAGGACCGTTTCAGGCTTTGCTTCTTGCTGGAACAGATGACTTGAGCACAGCCTGCTCCTTTACGACCTTAAGAATCTGATCTACTTCTTCAGGATGATTTTGAAGATATTCCAGTTGCGAGATTTGTACCTTGGTCTTCATCATGGAAGCTACAATGTCAAAATTTGCTGAAGACGTCTCTTGAGCAACTGGCATAGTAATCTCATGTGAAGATTTGGGTTTAGAAGTGAGAGGCACTTCTTCACCCTCTTCGTTTGATTTCCGCCTTTCTTCTTCTTCTTTCTGTGCTTTGAAATGTTGACATGTGTAAACACAGGAGGAGCGTACTGACGGTATTCTTCTTCTTCTTCTTGATTTACGGGTTCTTCATCAAAGTATCCCGCTGCGGAGTCGCCATCGAAGTTGTCCGTTTGTGGTAAAACAACCTTCGAACTTGGTATTGGTACAAAACTAGAACTGGGAGCAGCTTCAGTGTATCCCATGATTTGGATCATTCTCAGGTTCTCTGGACATGTGGATCCGGTATGTTCATCAGTGTCATGGAAAGGACAAAATACTGCACTGTGTGCAGCCTCAATCATTGATCTTGGTGGAGATATTGGCAACCGTGGCTGAAGATTGTCTCTCTTTGGCTGGTACGGTTGCTGAACTGGAGATCTGATAGAATCTATTTTCATTAAGCCAGAAGTGATCATATTATCCTCCAACTCAATGGCGTGTTCTTGTGCACTCTTCAACTCTGTTGCTTTGGCCGTCTTCAGAAAGAAGGCTATCTCTGATGGAAGAGCATTTATGAAACAGCTTATCAGAATCTCCGGTGATGGATCGAATGTAGAAGAAACTCTTGTAACAAGACGATTAAATCTTGCCACAAAATCCCTCATGTGTTCTTTGTGCTCCATCTTTGAATTTGTAAGCTGGGCGAACAACATATGATTGTCTTCAACGGGCTTGAATCTCGCCAAAAACTTCTCGCTCATAGTTGCCCAACTTGTGATACTGCTTGGCGCCAAGTGATTGAACCAGTCGGCAGCATTTCCCGCAAGAGTCTCGACAAAGAGACGCACCGCGATGTCTTCATGCTCCACGTGCAAGACGGCGCAAGCCGTTGTGAACGCAGAAAAATGGTCCTCCGGGTGTTGAGTTCCATCGCCGTGAAACCGAGGAAAACGCTTCCTTGACCCTTTAGGTAACTCATGATTTACCTCAAAAGCCAAAGGTCCAATGTTATTACCCCAAGGTAATGGGGGTGGACGTCGCCTGTCAGCATTGTTGTTGTTATCATCCATTGCTTCTGTGTGGATCATGCAATCGGATGCCAGAGTGTGATTCCCGAAAAAAAGCGTTTAGCTTTTCATGAAGTTTTCTTGCCTTGTGCCCCACGGTGGGCGCCAGAAAACTGCTGGGCGAAATCTAACACCTCCGAGTCGCAGGTTTTACCTGACGAGTTTAAACCCGAGACTTTTGCTGAATCTGAAGTTGCTGTCTGAATATCCCCAAAATTGACCCCATGCCTCCTTTTAGCCACACGCGAGCTTTCAAGGAACTCATCAAAGACTTTCTCATATTATTTTTAACTTCACTTTATGCTATGTTTCCCTTTTCAAAACAAAAATAAAATGACTTATTTTAATTTCTCTCAACTTAGCGTAAAGTCACATATACCATTAACAATAAGGCCCAGCTAATTAATTAAATATAAATAACCAAAAATGATTTACGATTATATAGCGTTTAATTAAATCATTCCCTTATAATTCCCAACTTAGTGTAAGGGAATAAAATTAGCCCAGTGGACTACATTGGATGATCACTCAGATAAAGGGGACATTACATTATTGCTATATGTAATGCATGTTCAAGGTGTAATGTCCCCATTTTTGTGAGCATCAGTTTTTGGTGGATTAGCCTATTTCTTGACCCTCGTAGGCTAATGGAGTTGTTTTGAAGGTCTCGTTTGATAGATTTCTAGTCAGTTGTTGGTTTCCATTTCCTGGATTCAGTTAAATTGGAGAAATAAGGAGTTTTATTAAGATATAATGTTTAATTATTATTAAAGGTAACTTTAATAATAATTATTATTTTAATATAATGTTATATTTGCACTTTATATTATAAAGTCATATTTTAATATTTGTAATGTGCAAATATTATAATGATTAAAAAGGAAGTTTCTAGAAGGGCCGACCTAATTTTGGAGAAAAAGTATAAAGAGAGGGTTAGCCAAGCTTCTAATCATCTAGGGATTGATATGTGTTTGAAGTTTTGGTTTGGAGAAGGGACCAACTAGGGTTTCTGCCATTCTTGAGCCTTTGGCAACGAAACTCTCATTGGTTGTGCAATTTTGAGGCTATGAAACCATCAGCTGAGATTATTGCCAGTTGTGGGCTTCATTTCAGAAGTTCAACTTGTGCTTGTATTGCAAATTTGTGGCCTTTGGCCAAATTTGGAGATAGGGATTCCATATCAGCTTGTTGAAGCAATTTGGGAATTAATCTACAGCTGCAATTGTAGAAGATTGGAGGAATTGTATTGCTGTTTGCAGAGGAACAAATTGGAGGTTTGCTGTTATTTATTTTTGAAGTCTGATACACAGCAGCAAGGGCGCCATTGGCATGATATTTTTGCTCATATCTCATCATTGAAGCATCCTATGGTTCTGGGCATTGTTGCATTTTGATCCTTCAGTCCTACGGATCATTTCAAGTGCCAAGAAGTGGAGTTTTATTGCTGCATTTATTTATCTAAAATATTGCTAGGCAAGGGTAGGCGGCTTCACCAAGGAGGGGCGATTTCATGCTTGGAAGGCTTCAAAAATTCCAAGAAAAATCGGAGGTCTTCTTCATTCATTTCTCTGATCATTCACACTTAAAAAATCAGGTTCTTTGATGTTATTTGATCTTGTATTGCATAATTTCTGAGTATAAAAGTCTGAAGTTGTTGGCAGCCATTAGTGCACTTTGTGGAAAACTTTTGGTAGTTGAAATTCAGTCATTATATCATCTTTTGCAAACTGAAATTGTAATCAGATTTCTTTATCAGTAATTGCATTGTTATATCAATTGCATTAGGTGCTGCTGTAGATGATCATTTATATCAGATTTGCAATTCATTGTGAGGCCAAGAGTCTTGGCTATTCACATTAGTATTGTTCTTGAGATTGCATTCAATTAAGGAGGGTTAAGTTGCATGCCAATTGTTTGATATAATTCTTGTTTGATTGAGCTCTAGATTATCATATGAGTATGCATGCCAAGTGTTTATAAAAATGTCAATTGGCTGTAGGAGTACATTTCTCATGTAGAGTTCATGTATATGCAATCAAAAAGACAAAAGAATTGCATTATCATCTTAGATCATTTCTTAGTCATTGTAGTGTTAATTGCAAACCTATAAACTTCATTTGAAACCAATCCAAGCAAGCAAGCAAACTGAAAACATAGAATCGGCAAGAGAAGAGATTGTATGAGAAGTGTTTGACAATATTCCTTGAGGCCTAAATCAGCAAACTAAGGTCAGATATTGCAAGAAATACTATTGTGGTATTGGGACAATTTAAGTGTGAACATTGCCATTTTAGTCTATCTCTCTTCCTTTACGGTGAAAAACCCTAGATGTGTTTAAGGGCTCATAGTTACTAAAATCTTTGTTCTCATTTTGATGAACCTGGCCATATTCCTTGAGTTTAGATTCAGCAAGTTAAGGCCAAAGTCTGCAAGGGATATTACACAAGGTTAAATAAGTCTAAATTCATTGTATTATTGTCAGTGTGCACATTTTGTGTGGTCGGTTTGAGGGCTTGCTTCTAATGAATTTGGGAAGACAGCTGACCATCCTAAACAAGTTCTTAATACAGTGACCATTGATGAAGTCAAAATTATCAGTGACTAGTGATGAAGTGCCTTCAGAAAATTTTCATGATGTTTTTTGAACTTGCATTAATGCCTTATTTTTTGAACTGTTGAATTAAGTTAGATTCTTGAACAAAGTAATGCTCTGCACAAATTATTTATCACTATATGTAATGCAAGTTCAAGTTTAAATAATTTTATTCATTAAATTATTCTCAGTGTGCACATTCTTTTTGGTCAGTTTGAGGCGTTGCTTGAGCCTTGTCAACATTTGCAACAGTTTCCCAACATCAATGCTTTATGGGCATTTCTAATGATTGAGGAGTGCTGTCGACTTGGTATAACAGTATGTAAACTTAAATCACCTTTGTTTATCTCAGTTTCAGTTAATTGTCTTGAAGTTACTGCCCATGCTTCTTTACTTTTCTTTTCCAGTACTTTTGCATTGCACCAGGATCAAGATCATCTGCACTGGCAGTGGCAGCTGCACAAAATTCTCATGCCTTGTGTATTTCATGCATTGATGAACGTTCTCTTGCATTCCATGCTTTGGGATATGCAAGGGGGTCACACAAACCTGCAGCAGTCATAACATCATCTGGAACAGCTATTTCAAACCTCCTCCCTGCTGTAAGTACTTGAACTTTGATTCCATTATGAGCAAGGAGTGCACTGAAATCATTTCATCGAAGATTATGACTATAGTTACTCAAACTGCATGGTCTTGATTTTAAATTCATTGGATGGTTTTTGGTTTGGGAATTTTTCTTGTAGCTCAATTTGTAAATTTTTTTTTTAGTTCAGTTAAGTTTATGTTTTGCATATTTCTAGGTTGGGGTTTGATGAAAACTTAATTTTGCCTAGTTCTGACTATATCTTAGAGTTATCAACTGAATTTTGATATCAATTTTATATATTTGTATTAGTTATGTCATATCTATTGTATTTACAGTTACTGTTGCTGGCAGTGCCCCATGGGGGCCATTTTCAGTGGGGCACAATGAAAACTTATTTTCCTTACTTCCAACTATAACCTATACCTTAGACTTATCAACTTGATTTTGAAAACAATTATATACTTTTGTATTGTTTGTGCCATCCCTATTGTATCTACAAGCCACTTATGCTGCTAATGCACTGTGGGGACCATTTTGGAATGCTAGAATTTCAATAGGACAGCAATATCTATTATTTTTTATTTGGAAGTTCCTGATTCTTAATCATGAAAATTAGAAACTATTAAGTCTACATTATTATGCACCGATTAATGCTTGGTGGCAGGAAAGTGCAAGGAAGAGTACATGTGTAATAACCCATTCTAATTTTTACCTAAATATTTATTGCAAATGACATTATGAATATTAAATTTTAAAAAGACATAACTTAGCAGCTATTATCAATCATAGCAACACATGTTTGATTAAAATTAGAGTCAAAATAATATGTATTCATTTCCAAATGTCAATTACAATATCCAAGTTGACTTGGCTCATTGGCCACAAAGTCAATACAATATACAATTTTTACATCAAGGTTACACCATAGACTATGATAATCATGAAAACATCCAAGGTTTCCTCTTGATGCTCACCTCCACTAGTGGACGAGAACATGGATGAAGCGCTTTACCGCCCAACCACGAAGCTTACGCTTCCCTGGAATTCTTCCTACTTGAAGAATACCCGACTCTGCACGAAAAGTTTAGGAAGAGAACAACTTGCAAGGTGGAATCTGGTGCGTGCCCAAACACCAACATGCATCTCTATCTATGATTAGAAAAATGCAAGATCTATGTTAGGAATGACAGAGAGTGTTATCACAAAGTACATACATACATAATAGGCTAATTACTTGGCCAAGCATAAAAAGTTAGTTGCAACAACAAAAGATAGGTTTTGGATAAAGAAAAAGTCTATACACTCTGAACTCCATTTCAACACCCGTCCCAGAAGGTAACTTTCTAACAACACAAGTTTATTCCATAACAACCATCTACCCCTCTAGCAGCATCTACCCTGAGGTGCTCTAGTCTACTTAAGTGTTGTCGTTCTACTCAAAGAAGGGAATATTCTTTACACACATATCTACATAAAAGTAATTCAGTCTACTTATTTCCTCAACTTGAATAAAATCAAAAAAATAATTCAATGGATCTGTTCATTACATCATCATTTCATTCATACACATGTCACATGATTACATTCAACGTAATTCAGTATTCATTTAAGAATGAATTAAATAAGTAACAAAAGAAGGTATGTCACAAGTATGTGTATGTACATAGACGAAGGTCTATGTGTATACACATATATGTGCCAACTTAAGCTAATATATTTGTGCGTACATTTTGAAATAAAAACCAGTATAATAGATTGCTTTCATTCAAAATAATGCTACAAAGTGTCATATCGTTTGACAGTAATACTAGATGTAAATTTTCCTTTTCAAAGAAATAAGAACAGATCTGTTTGAACAATTTTCACATAATGCTGGTTGTATCAAAACAATGCTGTTTGCAGAGGTTTACAAGTTACAGTACCTATGTGTCTCGTTAACAATTTCAGGTTAACCAGTATATCATGTAAACAGTCAATGTTCAATCATTATGGTTATACAAATATCTGAACAATACTAGTGTCCTTTTTGTGCAACAAGGAATTGAACGACATTGTAATGTCCCCTTTTTAGCTTGTTGTTGCTTTTGGACGGTTTAGCCTATTCCTGGCCCTCGTAGGCTAATGAGCATGGTTAGGGGGTCTTTGTGGTAGATACCTAGTTAGTGGATGGTTTCCATTCCTGGATTTAGTTGAATTGGAGAAATAAGGAGTTTCTTAAGATATAACGTTTAATTATTATTAAAGGTAATTTTAATGATAATTATTATTTTAATGTTATGATATTTGCACTTTATGATTTGAGGGGTCATTTGTCATTAAAAAGGGGCCATTTCAATTTATTATTTATAAGGTCATATTTTAATAGTCTAAAGTGCAAACAATATATTATTTCTAATGATCAAAAGAAATTTCTAGAAGGGTCGACCTCTTGGAGAAAAATATAAAAGGGGGGTCAACCAAGCTTCTATCATCCAGTAATTGATATTGGTTTTGAAGTGTTTGCTTGGAGAAGGAACCAACCAGGGTTTCGGCCATTACTAAGCCTTTGGGAACGAAAACTCTCATAGGTTGTGCAATTTTGAGGCTGTGAAACTATCAACTGAGATTATTGCTTGATTGTGGGCTTGATTCAGAGGTCCAATTTGTGCTTGCATTGGGAAATTTTATTGCCTTTGGCCAAATTTGGAGAAAGGGATTTCACATCAGCTTATTGAAGCGTTTTGGAGGGATTCGATTTTGTTTAAGAGCTGCATATTCATCACTTGAGGCAAATTGATTTTTCGAAGTTTATTGGTTTACTTCAGTTTTGTGGAGATCTTCAGTCCTGTGAGAGGACGATTTTGGCATAAGGAGAATGACTGAAATAAGGGACGATTTCATGTTTTGCTGGTCTGATATAAATCAGAGCTTCACCACATGCTGGGTGCACTAGGAGGTGGTAGGATTTTGAGAAGAAAGCCATTTAAAAATCTGAAAATATTCAAGAGTGTTCGTGGGACATCTAGGAGACATAGTGTTGCCATTTGGAGGTCAAAGAATGCTTCATCAAGGAGAATCGATTGATTTCATGCTGGCTGCGATGATGTATCAAGTTCCTCATGTGGCATTGTAATTGCATTTGAGTCATAATTTCAATAGGAGTTCATTGCTGTCTTATACCAGCATTTTGCATTGTAATATTGTCCTATACACAACAGCTTGGTATTTAGTTTTCAGTCATGTCCATAATGGAAAGAAGAATAGAATTGCATATGTAGTGGGTCTGATTGCACTTCATTCCTAGATTGTAACAATCTACATTTCACTTGCAATATCATATTGTAAAACAACATTTAGCCAATAAAGTCATTGAAGGTTGCACTCAAAATGTTTGACAAAATGTGTAATTACTGTAACTTCATTTATGCCTAATAAGTTTACATACCAATTGTATGACAAAATGTCTTTTGCTGTACCTTCATATTGGGTTGAATAGATGCATGTCAAGTGTTTGATAATTTGTCAACTAGCTGTAGAAGTTATTTTCAGTCACCTATATGCATTTGAAAAGACAAAAATAGTTAGCATATCATTTTTATGACATTGTTAGTCAATCTTGCATTGTTGGAAGCATTCAAATACATGAGTTGCAGTATACAAAACCAAAATAAGACAAACAAAAACTCATATCAGCAAGTTCAAATTTTGTATCCAAAGTGTTTAACAATATTCCTTGAGGTTCAAATCAGCAACATAAGGTCAGATTCAGCAAGGGATATTATAGAAATGCTTGTCGTTTCTAATCACATACAAAGTTTAAAACATCTCTTTTTACTGTTCCGGGTTAAGAAAGACCCATGTTTCTATTGGTGTCTATTATGGATATAAGATCAAGCTACTGTCGTTTTAAAAACGACTAACAGTCGAACGACTGTTTGGTTTATCACAAAAATTATCATTAGCCGAGCCTAGAAGAACTGCCGATTATCGGCTTACCATGTTCGATAACCGGTTGATAAAACATATTCATAGTATTCGTTCTAAGAACAATATGTGCATGTAAACAACCTATGTGAGCATCGCATGTGTGCAAAGAAAATGGGGGTCATTCTACTGAATGATTAAATGCTCATTCTAATAGCAATCTAAAATCTGATCCTAAGGATTGAACTTCATTTTGATAAAGATGATCAACGCAAATATTTTTCCTTCGTTTATTGTGAATGAGGCGACATGGATTATACACAAACGACAACCACCCTTTGTTCTATGAACAATATCAAAGGTCATCGCTCCCATTTGGAGCAGTATGCCCATTCGGCCATGCCATCATAGAGAACACACATAAATAAAAAGTTTAACAGCAGAGAATCACCGCTTCTCTTAAGGGAAGGTGACAATAAAAAGAAACATATAAATTTTGAAAACCTTGACCATCGGCTTTTGCTGATTAGCCATGAAAATGGCTATGCATTTCACATGCAAATGATAAAACGACAGGAACTATTACACAACACGCAATATTTTACATGATTGGCTATTCAGTCAAATAGAAATACATACAAGGAAAGGCCGATTCGGCTCATGCGACAACAAAGATCACTATCAAATACTTCGATGTCTCCCAGGCATCGAATGCAAAGAAATGCATTTACAGAATAATGCCTATCTATGGTTTTTGCACCATTTCAAATAGATAGACACTATGGGAAAAAGTACAATTCGATATAGGCATTCTAAAATAAAATCAATCATATTTCATATGCATCGAGTTACCTCGGAGTCTATCGCTTTTTTCCTCTATCGCTTTTTTCCTCTTTTCCTAGCTATTTTGATCTTCTTGCTTGCTTTTTTCCTCTTCTTCCGTTGCCACAGTCCGTCTCCTTCAATCACTGCCAGAGAAAATCGTGCTATCCCCAAAATGGTATCCATTCTTCTCTTACCTATTCGCATTGTTGAGGGGGTCATTTCATTCATAATTAACATTAATTTTAGCTGCCCCATACTGTAATTTGAATATCCTACCTTAAATTCGAATGCAAGCCACAACTTTATAAGATCTTTCTTATGATATTATTTGAATTCAATCAATATGATTGTGATAATTTTGATTCCATATTCGATTTTTATAAGGAATATGTATATATGTATATATTTATATATATGCATGCATATATATATGTATTTATATATATATTTATTTATATTTATCTTTATTTTACTTTTATAATAGTATAGTATTCAATCATTTTCAAGCAAAGATTAAACCTTTATTTTATTCGAATAATGATTTTTGAAATAAGGCGGTTTTCTTATCCTTCAAGCACGCCTTTTTAAATTACATCCAAATATGTTTAACAATGCTATTGTTTTCTTTTAAATTTAAAAAACACGAGATCAAAATAGATAACTAGATAAGAAATCACATGCATATCTTTTCACAAGCCTATTTTTTTTAAACATTGAATCATTTGAAATAAGTCATTATAATCTTCTATATGAAGTTTCAAATGCAACTATCATGCCGTTTTGTGGTGTTTGCACCCAGATTCCATCAAGCTTACTGTTCAATCCAGCTAATCGATCCTACTTCAACCGTGTTCTCGTCCTTCAACTTGTTACCCTGCATTTGCACACACTTGCACTTACACAGTTCATCGGTAATATTTAATCATGATAAAGTATGAGATAGTTCATAAGATCACACAGTCAAAAGACGGTTAACTTCTTTCAAACATTTCATAAAAAAATCAAGTTTTTCATTCAACATATTGAATTTCCTCAATAATTCAATTTATCATATTTTAATTTAAATGCAATAAAAATTGGGTTATGACAACATGTGAATTAATCCATGTATTTTATGTCTTTTGTAAACAGTAACACTTAAGATGCATTTAATGCTTGTCCTTTTAACCATTTTAAATCAGAGGAAAATATTATGAAGAAGATTATTTCAGAGGCTCAAACTATTAGTATTTTTTAAAAATAAAATGAAAAGTTTTCAATAAACATCAATTAATATTTGTAAAAATTATAGATAGCAATAAAATGAGAGGGAAGCTCATTTTGATTGCTTTCCTTTTTAGTATCCTAGTTCTTTCAACAGTTTGCCAAATTTTGATGCACGATTTCTTTGTGTGTCTTGCATATGCATTATCTCAGCTACATTTTGAGTATTCACAGGTTACTTGTGCTTTCCCATATCTGATCTCAATGGCTTTATTATAGTAAGGGCATCTTATATTACTTTAAGAGAATGCTTTTTTCATCACTGGAAAATCTGAAATTGAAATGGAAAATCTTGTCTAAAACAAATGGCAGTGTCTTCATCTGAATCTCTACCCCAAGGGGCAAATAATCTAAATCTTATGTGAACCATTAATTCTGGATTCGTAATGTATAATCAAAAGCATTTTAAAAGTATGCAGCTGTCTTAAATGGAGTGGGGAGTTATCTTCATGAAAAGGTAGCTTTGCATTTTGTCTTCCAAATGAAGTCGATAACAGTCAGCCATACTGCATGGCATGCCTCTGACTATCTAAGTGTCCCTAAAAAATGAGCTATGCTGTGAATGGGATAACTAATTATTCTTTCTTAGTGTTGAATAATTGTTCATATTATTTGACCGCTGCACATGGCAGATTGATTCTCAATAGTTTACTAAAAATATTAGATGGCTTGTAGATGTAATTCTTACCATATTGAGTCGATGCTTCTTTGTTAAGTGATTATTGGAAGATTGATATATATATATATATATAGTTTTTTTGTTTGTTTTTGATGTTTTGCAGTTTTTTTGTGGTTTTTGCAGTATAATGAAATGGTGCAATTTTTGAAAATAAATGCTTGAAAATTATAAATAAAATACAAGAAGACAAAATATGAAAGAATACAACTCATAATCTGAAGACAGATGATTTATTGTTCTTTCAGAATGATTACAACTGCGAGATTCAAACATGCAAATAAAAAGGCAAGCTATTTATTGAAGAACATGTGAAAGCTTGCAGCTGCTTGAAAGGAAGCATGAAAATGGTACGGCCAAATGAATGATGGCGATTTCCCTCTCAAAAATCAATGTAGAAACCCCAGAAGGTCTAGGTGCCACTGCTGGAAGAATGATTGACCAAAAAGGCAAGGCATTTTTGGCTGTGGAAAAGGTACAACTTTGCTGTTGAAAGGTATGACCAGAAAATCAGCAAGTACAGATTTCGTACGGCCTTGGGAATGGTGCAAAATGAATACTGACAATTGCCTCTGAAGCAGAATCCCTTTTTGGAAGAAATCGATCCAACTAAAGACTGAAACCCCAATCTGAAATCTCACAAATATGCTCTGTTGTGACTTCTGAATAAAGCCACTCTGATGGACAAGCTTCAACTGATATTTTACAGCCTCAGTATGTCTGATCATGAAGAGTTGACGTTCTCCACAATCTGGTTGCAGAAACCCTTGTTTCTCCAAACTCCAAATGTTCTCAGAGAGAAAAAAAAATTTGAATAATCATCAATAATGAGTTCGATTTGCCTTTGGTGAATTTTATATTCTCCCTCAAAAGTTCAACCCTTTGCAAAAAGCAATTAAATGGCATTTAATAATATTAACTTCGCCCCTTTTGACTTAGGCTCTTCAATTAATAAATGGTGTCCCTTTTTAATGAGTAATAAATACTCATTTAAAAATAATATTACTCCTTTATTATAAAGTATTAAATACTTTATAATTCACCATTAATAATTAACACTTTAATATTTCATTTAATTGACTTTATAATATAAAGTCATAATAATAATCATTTAATTATTATTAAATGCTCCCTTATTTTCCATTTGCTCAACAAACTTGCCAAACTGGGTCGAAATTGAGATTGCCAACTGAACTAGGTGCCCTGCCAGAAATAGTAACCCCTGTTGGTCTGACTTACTATAAATAGTAAGTGCCTAAAAAACACTCTGTAAACCTCTGCAAAGGCCCAAACCTGAATCAACTGATGGAGTAATGTCCCAAAACTCAGGATAATTGCCAAAAGTAACCCTCTAATCACATCTGTCAGCCTACGAGGGTCGAAATGATAGGCTAACCCCTCAAACACCTGCATCCTAGGAAGGGGACATTACAATAAGTAATTATGATTCTTTTATAAATATGGATAATAGATTCTTATTCGTTTGATTTTCATAAAACAATCATATTAGGAATTGGCAAGGAAACAGGTTAGGGAAGGGCGGTATAGATTCTCTCAATGTAAGTACGCCAACCCTAAGTTGGATGGGATTGTCTTGGTGGGATGTTCTGTCCACTTGGGGCCAAGGGGGGGTATGAGCATGCCCTTGGGCTTACTTTCAGTGAATAATGTATAGGTTCTCACAATGTAAGTACGCCAACCCTAAGTTGGATGGGATTGTCTTGGTTTGATGTTCCGTCCACTTGGGGCCAAGGGGGCTATGAGCACGCCCTTGGGATTACTTGTGATGAATAGTTTTTCTAGCGCCCTATCATGCATTTCCCTCCAATCCCTACCATGATTGGTTATTTGGTTATTGAAGAAGAGTATATATATATATATATATATATATATATAGGATGCAAGTTTAAGTTGTTATTCATTATTTCATAAATGTTAATTGTTCATTTATTCTTAAGTTTCAATATCTATTATATAATTTACTATGGAATATTATTTGTAAAACAATTTTATGTTGTGTAATTGTCCCTTAAGGAAAATTCAGGCATACTCCAAGTAGGGGACATTACAATTTTGCTCTGCCCTTTGTTCCCTTGCAATCTCTCTCCTTCATATCTCTGTTCTTTTATTATTTTTTCTCCTCATTTATTCCCAACGCCTTCCTCTTTACAGTTTTTTTTTTTTCTTTAATCCATGCTGCTTCTTCTCATTCCTACGCAGCCTTTTCTTCTTCACCCAGCCTTCCTCTACTCTATGCGACCCCTCCTTTTTTGTTTTATGCTTCCCTTAACCTGTGCGGCCTCTTCTTTTCTTTCTCTCTGCTTAGTCTCTTTGTCTGCTATGTGGTATTTTTCTCTTCACCCTCTGCTGCGTACTTATCTCCTTCCCTTCATGTATTCTCTCCTCTTTATGACTTCTCTCCTTCCTCCTTCTATGTGGCCTCTAACCTCTTTAATTTTTCTATTTTATTTTTCATTTTTCTTCAATTTCTGTCATTAAAAGATGCCTATAACATCTAATTAAACAAGCAAATAAATAACTTTCAGCTTAGCAAAGAAAACAAAGTGAAAATTACCATGATCAAATACCATTTCGGGTTCCCAAACAATATTTTTTTCCCTATTTTCAAATTCAAACACCCCAACTTTATGCAATGGAAAGATGAAGCATAAAGGAATAAAAACCAATGATTTAATTACCATAAATTCTATACTATCATGCCAAAATAATTGGATCAAATTGGTGCTTTGGAAGTGCACAGTCGGATGCTAGAAAGTGACTTTTAATGTGATTTTTTCTTGGAAGCTCCGCTTTTCTTGAAAACTAGCCAAGATAAGCAGCATAACATTATAGTGCTTCCCTCCAAAGGATTTTTCTCCACCCTCTAAATTTTTAAAATTTAAGATTCTCATAAAATTGCTCACACAAACTATTGGCATTACATTCTCCCAAATGGTGAGATATGGTCATGGAACCTTCTGCACAACTTGCAACACACTCCGATGATGTGATAGGTACCCTGCAAATTTTCTTTCTCTTCTTTTTTCTAGCATTTGTCTAGAACATTTGCCATCTTCCTCCACCAAATCTGCTCTTCATTTTTTATTTCCCTTCATGGAATTTCTTCCACCATGAACTGCCCTCCTCTAATTGTGTCTTCCTCTGTGAAGACCCTGGCAAGTTCTACCCTCAAATTGCTGATTATAGTCTCAAGGTATATTGTCAAATACTTCACATGCAATCTTCTAACTTGCTGGTCTGATTATTTCAGTCTGATATAAATGCTTGAAACTGATGATAGATACACAAGTAATGCTTATAAATGCTCTCCCTAATATCCTAATGAATTCTAGATGCAATGCAATCAAGTTTTGTGTTTTAAAAAACATATCATGAGATCCTGATTGAGATAAATGCATATACAGCCTGTAGGTATTATGTCAAACAGTTGGTATACCTCCTCATACATCTTTCAAATGATCATTAACAACGACATATAACCCCAACTGATGATATCTTCTATGGAGATGCAAGCCTACAACAATGAGTTCTATGCAAATGCCAAGACTCTTGGCTTACATTCAAAATACAATGAGTTCTCAGATCTGATGTGAAACTACTTCAAACTGATTTACAATTTATTTCTATATCAGCATGCTACGATAATGCAAAAATCCCTTCCTACAATGGTAACCAGCTCTTACAATAATGCAATTACATTTGACACGAATATTATAATGCAAATTAACTATTTGATGTGCCAAACTAAAAACAAAACAAATCTGATAAACCTGGAGTTTGAAGGCTGCCTGAACATAGATGCTCGATTCTTTTTGATAGTAATGTTTTTGCCCTCCAATTCTTGGCGCCTAACCTCCCAACCATCTAACAATGCCTCAGGATTTTTATTTGATTTTATTTCCCCTCTTATCTTGAAATCGCACTCCTTCAGCTGGCCACCTCTGTTTGTGATCAAAATTATTATATAAATGTATCCTGCCTCCAGCGACTCCTTTCATGCTTTAAATACCATCTCTATGTCATCCTAATGCAGTACCCACAGCTGAGAGGTAGATCGATGCAAAAGATCAACCTTCTTGTCTGAAAAACGTGGCATCAAAAGACACCAGCATGCCTTTAATATCAGATTTTAAAACCTGATTAAGAGCAATGAAAACCGTCTTGAATAGATGAAGACCCCCAACACAAAGGTCTTCAACTCCAAGTTCCACTCGGTCCTTAAAGCTAGCAAGATGATCTCCTTAATAACAAATGTTATCTCTTCAAATCTGGAATTGTCTTCTAATCAATATATCTCCAAATCTGCAAAATGCTTCTCCAATAAACTGATCGAATTATCTCAAGACTTGGCCCTTGGCCACCAATTTTGTATCGATGAAAGAACTGAAGTATTCTTTCCAAACTTGCAACCCTTCAAGAGATCTTTCACTCCCTCAATTATGCTATCAATAGGAAGTTTTCGTTTCCTATGATCAAAGAAGAAAACTGCGAAGGCCCTAGGCTCCACAATAAAAAATCAATCAAAATAATATTCATCAACTGGATGCTGAGAATGAGCTCTTACCTCTCTTTTTATTCTTTCCTTAGGAGAGCTCAAACACCTTCCTGGCCAATGTGGGATAAAAGATTTATTCCCACATTAAACTATTCACTTAATGCACTTTATTATATTAAAGCGACTTTATTATTATAAAGTTACTTTATAACTTTATAATAATATTAAAATATTAAATAAATCACTTAAGTCACTTAAACTTTAATAGCTCTTGATGTACTTGTCTGATTGCTAGGCCGTTTGAGCCAGGAGTCGACTCTCCCTGTTCTCCATGTGATTGGATGCCCGTCTAAAAATAGAAACCCTGAACAGTGACTTAGTATAAATAGTAAGTATGTGAAACTGAGTTTAGAAATAGCTGCAAAGGCCCAATCAAGGTCGACATTGCCAATATGCTCTGCTCAGGTGTCTTCTATTAATAGGAAACTTGACTCTCCCAAAATAGTAACTTACTATAAATAGTAAGTGTGCCAATCTGAGTCAAATAACCTATGCAAAGGCCAAAACCTGAATCCAGCTAAAGAGTAATGTCTTTAATCACCAAGTAACTGCCACATGGGACCCTCTATCCAGACATATTAGCCTACAAGGGTCAGGAATAGGCTAAATCCACCAAACTCTGATGCTCGCAAAATGGGGACATTACATCCTCTCATTCTTCCTATCGTGTGATTCAACCCACCATGAACCGTCCACCTCCACCTAATGCTTCTTTCTTCCACTTCTCTTGTGGGATTTATTCCAGCATATTCCAACCACCTCCACCAAGTTCCTCTCTCATCGACTTCTTTTATGGGAGTTATCCTCCACCAAGAATCTTCTTCCCAATATTCACTCACTGCTACACCTATACTTGTATCAATATCAAAACTATGGAAATTAAAGATTTTTATTATCCCATTTTCTGCACCTACCTCTTCAAACTCTTCCTTTTGTATACCAACATAATTATCTTTTCCTTGCTGCAGCACAACTCTTAGCACTTTCATGCTTTCTTTTCTACTCTCTTCAATTCGAATTGATGCAAATCAACATATGCTTCACAATTGTAAGATTAAGGAAAATCAAAATTTACCTCTTCTTTCCCCGCTGCTGCAATTTTTCCTCCTACACTCTCAACTGCAACTGTTTCATCTTCACCATCTATAGCCATCATTATCTCCATGTCCTCCAGAAAAGTCACTATTGCTGCAACTTGATGTTCTTCTTCAAAGTTTACAACTTTACTTTGCTCCACAACTTCTACTGTAATTTTTGTTTTACTTTCTTCTTCCATGCCTCCAACAAGGCATACTCTGCCAACTCCATTTTTCTCTTCTTTATCCTTTTGCACACGGATTTTTCCAAGCCTCACTGCTGCAACAGTTCCAATTTTCTCAACATGCCCTGCATTAATTAATATGTCCTTTAAAGGACAAACTACATCTGCACTCATCTTTTCTTCTACTTCAGTTATAACTTCCAATTTTCTCACCATTATGCCTTGAAAATGACATGTTTCATCTGCAAACTTGTCATGTCCCCTTCTAGTTGACATCTCTCCGAGCACAGGATTAGCCTATTATACGACCCTCGTAGGCTGATAGATTGGATAGAGGGTCATGATGGAGCTTGGCTCAGCTTCAGTTGGCAGTACTTGATCAGTTGGCTTTCGTTCGGGCTCATTCAGACACTTTTAGCCTGAGTTGCTATTTTTAGCAGTATCTGGCACTCAGCGTGGGACCCCTGCTATTTTTAGCAGTATGGATTGATAGCGTTCAGAATCACTTCAGTGTTCGTCAGCTTCAGACGGCTCGTGCATCAGATGAATAATGAGAGATATATTAATATTTAATTGAATTAATTAAATATTAATTAATTGGAGTTTATAATATAAAGTTATAATATTTTATTATAACTTAAGTGATTTCAGTGAAGGGGTCGCCCATCATCAGAAAGGGGCCATTTGTTGATTATATTTTATTATAAAAATTTGGCTGAAGACTATTGAAGAATTAAAGGTGAAAGTTCGAATTATTTTAATATTCCCTATTTTTAAGGAAATCGCACTTTTCATGAGATATATGATTTTGCATTGGAATTCAAGCCATTATGTGATATTGAGTTATTGAAAATTGATCAAGTTTGGTTTGAGCACAGAAACTTAGGGTTTCAGTCTCGAATGCATTGGGGAATGAGCCATCTCCAGTGAGAGCGATTAAGAGGGTGTGAAATAACATCTGATTTATTGCCAGCACAGAGGTTTCTTCATCTAGAAGAGATCATAGAACTTCACAGATCATTCATTGTCAGAGTTTTGATTTAGGGTTTCATTCAGAGAGCATCTTTCAGTTAGGCGCATATATCTTTGGGATCTGAAGACACAGAGGAGGGCCGTGCTATCATTAATTGCTGTTGCTGCTGTCAGCCGTACTTGTACAGCAGGGCCGTACCATCTCCTAGAGCCGTACTTCTTCTTTCAAGAGAAACGCCTTCTCTTTTGGCATTGAAACATCATTGCATTGGGCGCAGGCACTTCAGGAGTCTTCTGCCAGCATCTGTCAGAAGGAGAAAGCATATACATTGGGAGCCGTGCCTTTTACTTCAGCATCTGGTGACTGCAATCAGCAAAAACCAGGTTTTCAAATAATATTGTTTCTTTATTGCATGCTATCAGATCTACATTGTAATCATTACAAAAGGCTAAATAATAGACTGGCATCAGTATTTACATCGAATACTATTGTTATCAGAGTTGATTTATTTTTATTGAATTTATTTTCAATTCTTTGCAAAAATCGCAATTTTCTTTTATTGCACAAAAACCCAAAAAAACATTCAAAACGCAAAAACAAACAAAAAACATCAAATTCAGCAACAGGAACTAGGGTTTCTCTGGGTATCGGAGCTCACCTGCCATCCTAGGGTTTGTCTTATGTAGCGAAACGGTTTGGGTCCAGAATTATTATGAGGCGTGCTCTAATTGTGAACCTTGAGTTTGGAAGTAGCGAGAAAAATATGGGAATGGCCGAGGCGAGATCGAGAGGAAGTTCCTAGGGAGTTCCTCAAAACCCTAGAGATCGGATGATAGAGGTTTGCATGCACTCGAGATTCACGGTCGCAGGTCAACCGGTCCGAATGATGTATTACTTGATAGTGGCGCCCGAGTGGGTACTCAGGAGACCGTCACCACATCGTGACGATGAGGAGTGAGGCGAGGATCTCGCGAGGGGGTGAATAGGCCCACGAGGCCTACTTTTGTGAGGCAGGAGGCCGAGGAGGCTATTGCAGAGGAGGAGCATGAGGAGTTGTTCGCAGACACACTTATGGCAGCGAACGAGGAGTGGGAGTTAGTACCACCAGAGGTCAGAGAGAGGATTTCTTTTGACCGTTTTGTCACTCAGAGGCGAGAGCACCACAGAGGTCGACAGGATTGGAGACCTAGATACCAGAACAATGACCTAAAACATGCAACCAACAGGCTTAATCTAACGATGTTCGATGGTAGTGGTAAAGTAACAGCTCAGGCTTGGATTAGTAAGCTGGACACATTTCTTACATTGCGTCCAATGGCGAAGAGGGATGCAATCAGATATGCGACACTACATCTGGAGGGAGTAGCTTACGATTGGTGGCACCACGGTATGGTTACCTTACAGCATGACAGGATCACATCATACCAGGAGTTTGTGGATAGATTGGTTGAGCGTTTTGACAGGAGGATCCAGAATCCTACTTCAGAGACTTGGCTCAGCTGAGACAGAGTGGCAGCTTGGAGTCGTATATTGGTGACTTTCAGAAGTTATCAGTTATGGTACCGAACATTTCTGAGAGGCGGTTAGTAGTGCTCTTCATGGAGGGTTTGACAGAGCCATTGCGAGGTTGGATCAAAGCCTTTGATCCGCCTTCATTACAGGAAGCGATGAAGAAGGCACGGAGTATGGAGTTGGCAGCACCTTCTAGTAGATTCAACTCCAGAGGTAACTCATCTTTCAGGGACAATAAGGGTTTTAACAGAAACAGGGACAAATCTGATTTTAACAAAGAAAAATCAGATTTTAAAAACGATTCAAAAGGTAAATCAGCAGCTCCACCTTTGGATCGAGAGGCCCTTAATGATCTACGTAGGAAGAAGCTTTGCTTCTACTGCAAAGGTCCCTATGACACCAATCACGATTGTCCTCTAAGACCTAAGGGCAAGGCAAATCGAGTGATGTGGGCGTACTATGAGGATTCGGAATCAGAAAATTCCGAACAGCAGGAGAGTTCTGAAGATTCAGAGGCAGAGGCTTCAGCCCTAGAGCAGAGACAGGGCCAGAGCTTCAGATACAGGAGGCCCGCTTATCTAGCATTCAGCAGGAGGGGCTCATTTCAGGATTCGTGGTGTGTTAGCAGAGGTCATTACCCTTCTTGATACTAGAGCTACACACAACTTCATAGATGCTAGATTCGTTGAGAAACGCGGACTCATCACTGAGGAGTTCGAGGGCATTAGGGTTACGGTGGCCGACGGATACACCTTGAGGTGTGAACGCATGATAAAGGATCTCCCTTTACACTTGAACAATTATGAGTTCAAGGCTGATTACTATGTTGTTAATATGGGAGATATTGATTTGGTCTTGGGAATGAAATGGCTTCATTCATTGGAGGAAGTCACTCTTCGTCTCAAGGACATGGAGATCCGTTTTGATGTTGACGGGAAGACACACATACTAAAAGCAATTCGGGACAGCAACATCAAAACAATTTCTTTTCGTCGGATGGAGAGGCTCATGCGTCATGGCATGGTTGAGTGGGCTGCCGAGTGCACTTTAGCACCTATACAGGAGGGACAGCAAAAGACTGAATATCATCGCGATATACAATAGTTGAGGATTAAGCATGATAAGGTATTCAGTGATATTCCACCAGGTAGACCTCCAGACAGGGGCATAGAGCACATTGTTGAGCTCGAGGAGGGCGCTAAGCCCGTTATGATAACTCCTTACAGGCATCCTAAGAGGTTGAAGGATGAGATAGAAAAGACAATAAAGGAGTTACTTGCTATGGGTCACATTCGGCCTAGCAAGTCACCATTCGCTTCTTCTGTTGTGTTGGTAAAGAAGAAGGATGGCACATTACGCATGTGTATCGATTATAGAGTCCTGAACAAGAGGACGATCAAAAACAGGTATCCAATACCGCGTATTGACGAGCTTATTGATGAGCTCCATGGAGCTTATTACTTCACCAAAATTGATTTACGGTCGGGGTATCATCAGATCAGGGTCCGTGAGCAGGACATAGAGAAGACTGCCTTCCAATGTCATTGTGGCCACTTTGAGTTCGTAGTGATGCCATTTGGGCTCACTAATGCACCGGCTACATTTCAGTCCACGATGAACAGGGTTTTTCATTCACAGCTGAGGAGATTCGTATTGGTCTTCTTCGATGATATCCTTATATACAGCAGGACTTGGCAGGAGCATTTGGCTCACTTGGAGACCGTGTTGAGTATTTTGGAGAGGGAGTCCTTGTACGCCAAGGAATCCAAATGTGACTTGGGAATGACCGAATTGTTATACTTAGGTCATATCATCAGTGCAGGAGGAGTGCGGATGGATGCTGAGAAGATCCGCGCTATTATTGACTAGCCTACACCGGCAAACCTGACACAGTTGAGAGGGTTTCTCGGTTTGTGTGGATTCTATCGTAGATTCGTGAATGGTTATTCACGACATACAACCCCTATGACAGATTTACTGAAGAAGGGTGCATTTATTTGGACTCCTGAGGCACAGGAGTGTTTTATGAAATTTAAGGAGTTGATGACTACATGCCCTGTTTTAGCACTACCAGACTTTACGAAGCCTTTCGAGCTTCAGTGCGATGCATCAGGTGAGGGCATTGGTGCGGTGCTTATGCAGGACAAGCACCCGATTGTGTATGAGAGCCGTAAGCTCAGAGGGCCCGAGAAACTTTATAGCATATATGATAAGGAGATGCTCGCTATCATGCATGCTTTAGCAAAATTCAGGCAGTATCTTGTTGGCAGCAAATTTTTCATTAAAACTGACCATAACAGTTTGAGACACTTCTTAGGGCAGCGAGATCTTAATGATCGTCAGCAGAAGTGGGTCAGTAAATTGTAGGCCTATGACTTTGATATTTCGTATATCAAAGGTACACAGAACGTAGTGGCTGATGCTCTTTCATGTAGGCCATATTTGAGCTCTATGGTTCACATTTCAGAGGATTGGAGGCATATGATTGTGGCAGAATATGCCAAGGATACTTGGGCCTCCAGTATTGTTGAGGGATCGACGGTTGATACCGGGTATACACTTGTGAATGATTTGATCATTTACAAGAACAGGATTTATTTGATCCCAGGTTCAGAGGTGAAGAACATAATCATGCGAGCCTTTCATGATGTACCGACTGTAGGACATCCCGGGTATTTCAAAACCTATAGACAGATACGGGAGAGATTCACATGGAAAGGACTCAAGGCAGATGTTCTTCAGTACGTGCGTGAGTGCCCTGTTTGTCAGCAGAACAAGCAGGAGAACACGTACCCGACAGGTTTATTGCAGCCACTTCCGATTCCTGACAGGAAGTGGGAATGCCTGTCGATGGACTTCATTACGGGCTTGCCTAAAGTCCAAGGGCAAGATTGCATATATGTCGTTGTGGATCGGCTTACAAAGTATGCCCACTTCTTTCCGATCACCACAACCTACACAGCTACACAGGTAGCAGAGGTATTCTTTCGTGAGGTGTTCAGACTACATGGATTGCCTCGGAGTATTGTGAGCGACAGGGATAGTCGGTTCTTGAGTCACTTCTGGCAGGAGGTGTTCAGACTTTGTGGGACCGAGCTCACTCCAAGCACTAGTTACCACCCGCAGACTGATGGGCAGACGGAGATAGTAAATAAGTGGGTGGAAGGTTACCTCGAAATTATATTGCTAGGCAGCAGAAGGCATGGGTCAAGTGGATTCATTTGTGCGAGTATTGCTACAACATGACATTCCACATGACTATTCAGATGTCTCCTTTCATGGCGTTGTATGGGTATGAGGCGCCGAGTTTTCTAGATTTGCTACTGAGCGACAGTAGAGTGCCGAGTGCTGGAGACTTGTTGTAGGAGAGTCAGGATACTATGAAGGCTCTATCAAGGAGAATCTTTCAAGGAGAATATATAGCCAAGGCACAAAATCAGCAAAAGCGATTATCTGGAGATCGAGAGAAAGAGGAGACGGAGGCATTTTTAGGGTGGGTGACATATGGTTTGCCTCATCACTGCAGCCTATTGTGGGTCCCTCTTAGGAAGGTGGGGTCAGGAGAAATGTGTGGCCGAGTTGGAGAGGGTGACTTACTGAGCTTGGAAGCTTCAGTGAGACAGAGGTACAATGTTTTTTCATGTATCACACCTGCGAAGGCATTGGGACATGGTGCCAGGCTCTCCCACTCTAAGATGATGAGGGAGAATTGGTTCTAGTACTGAGTCTATCTGGAGTCTGAGAGAGAGCAGGTTGATAGGAGGACTATCAGGGGAACTCTCTGTTGAAATGGAGGGAATTTTCACATTGAGGGGATGCCATGGGAGGCAGGGAATGCGACATCAAAGATTTAAGGAATAACGAGGACAGAAAGCAATTTCAAGAGGGGCGGACTGTCATGTCCCCTTCTAGTTGACATCTCTCGGAGCATATGATTAGCCTATTATATGACCCTCGTAGGCTGATAGGATGGATAGAGGGTCTTGATGGAGCTTGGCTTGGCTTCAGTTGTCAGTTTGTTATCAGTTGGCTTTCGTTCGGGCTCATTCGGACACTTTTTGCTCGGATTGCTATTTTAGCGATGTATCGGCACTGTTAGGACCCTGCTATTTTTAGCGGTATGGATTGATAGTTTGGTCAGCGATGTTAAAGTGGAAACTTGAGCCGACTCGTGCATCGAGATGAATAATGAGAGACTAATATTTTAGTGGTATTAAATATTGGTGATAAATTTATAATATAAAAGTTATAATATTTTGGTATAACGTGATTCCCGATGAAGGGTAGCCCATCATGAGAAAGGGCGTGATGATTATATTTTATTATAAAAATTTGAAACTATTGAAGAATTAAAGGTGAAAGTTGAACTATTTTAATATTCCCACTATTTTAAAATTAGCACTTTTCATGAGATATATTGATTTTTGCATTGGAATTAGAACCGTAATGATATTTGAGTTGTGAAAAATTGATCAAGTTTGGTTTGAGCACAGAAACTTAGGGTTTCATCTCAGTGGAGCGACCATCTCAGTGAGGCGATTAGGGGTGTAAATAACATCTGATTTATTTTCAGCACAGAGGTTTCTTCATCCAGAAGAGATCATAGAACTTCACAGATCATTCATTGTCAGAGTTTTGATTCAGGGTTTCATTCAGAGAGCATCTTTCAGTTAGGCGCATATATCTTTGGGATCTGAAGACACAGAGGAGGGCCGTACTATCATTAATTGCTGTTGCTGCTGTCAGCCGTACTTGTACAGCAGGGCCGTACCATCTCCTAGAGCCGTACTTCTTCTTTCAAGAGAAACGCCTTCTCTTTTGGCATTGAAACATCATTGCATTGGGCGTGCAGCACTTCAGGAGTCTTCTGCCAGCATCTGTCAGAAGGAGAAAGCATATACATTGGGAGCCGTGCCTTTTTACTTCAGCATCTGGTGACTGCAATCAGCAAAAACCAGGTTTTCAAATAATATTGTTTCTTTATTGCATGCTATCAGATCTACATTGTAATCATTACAAAAGGCTAAATAATAGACTGGCATCAGTATTTACATCGAATACTATTGTTATCAGAGTTGATTTATTTTTATTGAATTTATTTTCAATTCTTTGCAAAAATCGCAATTTTCTTTTATTGCACAAAAACCCAAAAAAACATTCAAAACGCAAAAACAAACAAAAAAACATCAGATTCAGCAACAGGGGGAACTAGGGTTTCTACAAAACTCCTTTTGTTCTTCTTTATCCTCTTGCATGAGGATCTCTCCTTCAATGTCATATATCTGACATTCTACTATATCTTCTCTTTTACCTGCAAACAAAGTTTTGTAAAAAGAATTACAGAAACCAAGTGTTTGTAAAGGCCTTTCTTCACCAACATCTTCCCTTTGTGCAACAATTTGCTTCTTCTCCATCAATTCCTCAATCTCAGCTAACAACTCTGCTTCTAATAAACTATTGATTCTTCTCATCTCTTCTTTCAACAAGGTTTCATCCTTGTCTTCCTCAATCTTGTCATCAAATTTGGGACCATCAATCTTCATGGTTTCAAATTGCAAATATTCTTTATCTTCTTCATTTCTTGCAAACAAAACAACATTAGATAAGATAGGGTCTTCAACACTACCACTTTTTTTATTTGCTCTTCTATCTTCTCTTCTAATTCCTTATTCACAATTTTTGTAGCTTTTCTTTTACCTGCAATCTTCTCTTTTTCAATATCCGATTTAAAAATCAGTCCATCTCCTTCATTTACTCATTCCATTCCCATGCTACTGTTGCGACCAGTGTCATGCTATCTTCTACACTTGTGTGGGCTGCTCCCACATGTTCATCCTTCTGCGAAACCTTTGCCAAAGGGCTGCAATTTTGCTCATTGTTTTTATTTTTCCTATCTTCTTTCCAATGGATCTCCTTGTCGCTTGACTCTTTATTTTCTTCACATTCACTCCAATGTTCACCTCCTTCAAGATAGCAATCTATCCTCTTTGTATGCCATTCAACATCATTCTTTTTTTTCTCTATCAAGCCACCTTCACATAACTCTTCCTCATACTGTCACATGAGAATAAAACTACAATTGGCTTGTAAATGAGAATAATACAATCTACATTGAACTGGTTTGTACATGAGAATAATACAACAATTGGAATATTTTATGCCTTGGTGAGCAAGAGAAGATGGTGATCACATCAACATGGTTATCTAGTGAGGGTCATGCAATTTATATTATTGATTTCAGTGCAATCCTCCACCACCTATACAAAGTCTTAACTAAATTGCTTAGCAAGTTTAGTTGGTCCATTGGAAAGCTATCTTAGAATATTGCAACTTTTGATAATAACCTTACACTTGTCTATAAGACATAAAAGTAAGACAAATTGTATTGTACTTTTGCAATCTACAACTACTAGTAAATATAAACAAAATGAAAAGTTGTGACGATTTTTTTTTAATTACACATCTCAAACAAGGTTGTTTTGATACTAATTTGTGGACATTTAATATCCTAGTTTGTTGAGATAATCGTTTGGCTAAAATAATAGTTGATTTACTAGTCTCTTTAATCTTTGTTATCGGGTTCTTCACTTTTTCCCCTCGTACCCATGTGGGTACAGTTCTAGTTCTGGTTCTTTGCTTGTTCTTCTCTGGGTTCTTATAGGGTCCTTCCCGGGCACCCCAGGTTCCTTGTGAAGGACCCACAGGAAACTCGGGGTGCTTGGGAAGGACCCTGGGCAAACCTGGGCCGAACCCAAGGGGACCTGTTGATGCGTGTTTTATGACACAACAAACATTCTAGAATAAAGAGTCCAAAGACACTATCCTCTCTTGAAAAACTACCTCGTATGCTAAGATTGCAAGTAAGATCATACGGCAATTCCAATGTTTAAGATGAATGCGGATGAGCTCTGTGGTTTGATGTGATTATGCTGGTAACACAAAGGGACTTACGCTAGGCTTGTTCAATTCACAATGAAGGTCTAGACAATGAAGCTCTATTGCTTGGGTCATGGATCAAACAAACTGAAAAAGGAGATAAGAGTTTAGAAGTTCTAATCTACTTATAAGAATTCAAGAGACGGTATTGACTTGGTGGAATCAATAACCACGCTTTGCTTCGCCACGCTCAACGACAACTACACAAAGGGGGTGCAATTTTCAAGGGAATGTGCTTATGATTTTCAAGTCGTGAATAACTACCATCAAATCGAACAATAATTATCCAGACAGAAGTTAAGCATCCACAAAATAAGCTCAGGCTAACTTTACGCATTGAATGAAAATCATCCATTCAAAGAAAGTATGAGCAAAAGTTTCACCACAAATCAATACTTATCAAATCTTGCATTCATCTAACATACATGAAAAGAAATCTAAACTATGATGAGGGATAAGAACCATGACAACTCCAAAATAAGAGAAGCAATCACCATCAGAACAATGCATGCATTACTTATTACTTTGGCAATCTTACAACAGTTGCTTATCTCAACATGTTTTGCAACATGCTCCCATGCTTTACAAATGAGGGGTTGAGCTCAATTTATAGGCTCCCCAATTACAATTCAATGGCCAAGATTAATTCAGAATCAACGGCCAAGATTACAAATAAAACCCTAATTAGGGTTTGCTACCCCTCGACCAATGAGAAAATTACACTCGAGGACACTTGTCCTTTTTGCTAAATATGGACCAACAGATAAAATAGAAAGTTGTTGTATGTTGATTTGGAATGATTTGATTGGTTGGAAGATGACGAGGCCCCAATGTGCTGGATGTCTTCCTTGGTTACTTTGTTCTTTTTCCATGTTCTTGCCTTAGAATATTTTTTCCTGCCAATGACTTAATCCTTTGTGTTTCGATCTTGGATGACTTTGGCTTCTTCTTCTCACCTCGCCTTGGAGCACCTGTTTAGACTTGAAGTTATTAAGTCTTTCTTTCCGGATTGCTTTGGAATTCCTTCAAGTGCCTTGAATTTGGAGAGGAATTCCCTTGTGCTTTTGCCGCAATGAAGGAAATTGGAACTTTCTGAGTGGAGAATTTCCCATACTTAGCCAAATTTTGGCTACTTTGTAATACCTTCAATTTCATTTTGTAACATCTTCCAAATTCTGGCCATTTTTGTGCTCAAATAAACTTCGCCGGTCGATGTGCTTGCTGTTGTCTTCATGATGCCAAATTCTTTTCTTTCATCTCCCTTCAAGTCGGACTTTACACTTCTTTGCCATTTTCCTCTTTGTCTTGTGTAGTCAACCGCCTGCAAGAAACAAAATAAATTTATTTTAGATTTCCTAAAGATAACTTTTCAAGACAAGCTTTGAAAGATTTTTTATAAATTTCATTTTCAAGCTTTTAATTTTCTCCAAAATGGCTAATTTATTTGATTGTCTTTTATATTTAGCCATGGCAAAAATTATTGGATGAAGATTTTCATTTTCTCTCTCCTGAAATCTGGCCTTGTGCTGAATTTCTTAACATTCTCTCTCCAAGTTGGGCTTGGTGAACACTTTTCCATGGCGGACTTTGAGAGTCTTTTTTTCGTCTATCTTCAAATGTTGGAGGACTTCATATCAGATTCTATGTTCAAATTTTCTTGCCGTCCATTTTATTTGGCCATGAATTTTCTTGCCGTCTATTTTATTTGGCCATAAATTTCTTGCCATCTATTTTATTTGGCCATAAATCCTTTTGTCCAAAATTTATCTAGCCACGTCCAACTTTATTTGGCCATAAATCTTTTCGTCCAAAATTTATCTAGCCATGATTTTCAATTGTCCAACTTCATTTGGCCATGAATCTCTATCCTTTTCCAAAATTTATTTCGCCATGTCCAATTTTATTTGGCCATATATCTTTTTCGTCCAAAATTTATCTAGCCACGTCCAACTTTACTTGGCCATATTTTCCTTTTGTCCAAAATTATTTCGCCATTACCCTCTTTCGTTGGCTATGTTTTCTTGCCATCCTAAGTTATTTGGCCATGATTTTTTAATCGTCCAATTTATTTGGCCAAAATTTATTTCATCTTCCTAAATTATCTTGGCAAAATTTAATTTGGTATTTGGACTTAGGCGAATTTTCAAGCATATTTTAACACTTTCCAAGCATGGCGAAATTTTTAAAGTGTCAAACATGTATTTTTAATTTTCCAAAGGTTCATTTCAAATTTTCACATTCTTCTAAGCATGGCGGACTTTAGCTTTGACCTGGCCACTCAACTCTTGCTCAAGGCAGACTTTCATTTGCCTTAGGCCATTCAAATTTTACTTGGCTATGCCTTAGACATTTCATCTTTTGCCTTGGGGCGGACTTTCCTCTATGGCTTGCCATTTAGTCTCTTGGCTAAGGCAGACTTCATTCCTTTCCTTGCCATCTACATTCTAACTTAGGGCGGACTTCCTCACTTCTTAGGCCATTGTCTTATGCTCAAGGCGGACTTGATCAAATGCTTGGCCATTTGCATAGGGCGGACTTGCTTGATGGTCTTGCCATTGGACACTTGAACATAGGCGGACTTTCTCTTTTTGATTGCCATTCCAACATTCCTCAAGGGCGGACTTCAGCCTTTGGATAGCCATTTGATTGCTTTGGAGGGCGGACTTTGGCTCTTGTTTGTCCATTGCTTCATTGCCTTAGACAAATTCCTCTTTTCCATGGGCGGACTTCATAGTTTTCCTTGCCATTGCCAATCTTTACCCAGCCACACAAGGGCGGACTTGCTTCTTTTCATTGCCATCCACACTTTGTCCAAGGCGGACTTTGACCTGTGGCTTGCCATTTAAGCTTATGGCTTGGGCGGACTTTAGCATTTGGCTAGCCACTCATCAACTTTGCTTAGGGCGGACTTCAGCAGATTGGTTGCCATTGACCATTTTTACCCAGCCACACAAGGGCGGACTTGCTTCTTTTCATTGCCATTGACCATTTGGCTAAGGCTGAAGCTTTCACCATTGACTTCCTCTATACTTAGGCAATATTCACCATGAATCTCAGTCACCACTCGCCATGATTACTCAGATCCTTCAGATTTTCCAGATTTTTCATGGATTTCCCAGATTTCTATCAATTTTTTTGATAATTTGATGACTGGTTTTTCAATTTTTTCACCATTTTTATGTGATTTTTCCAGAATTCTCTGTGATTTTCACCAGATTTTTCACCATTTTCAAGCAAATTTTCCAGATTTTTGAACTTTTTCTTTGATTTTCCAGAATTTTACCAAGATTTCAAAAAATTTTCGAATCGATTTTCTTAGAGTTTCGCTGATCTTTTCGAACTTCTGAGTGGATTTTTGAAACTCGAGCCCTTTCCAAATATAGAAACTTTCTAAAAAAAGAAATTTTCCAAAAATAGCTACTTTCTAAAAATAGACCCTGAAAAATAGGGATCTCAGAATTGCCCAAAAGTGCCAAAAAAGTAGGTCCTAAAAAATAGGGGGCCCGGGGTGAGAAACCCTAAAAACTTGGAGGTGTCGGAATTGACCGAAATGACAGTCGATCTTCGTCTACCAGGCCTTCTAAGCATGATGATGACGTTTGGACGATGATTTAGGCTCAAATTCTTTCACTTGACTCGGGCGACCGTTCAAAACTCAAAACTCCTCATTGCAAAAAGACTGGTGATAAGTAGTTGCGACGCCAAGGCAAAACCCAAAAGCAAAAAAGAAACGAAGGGTACCCATTTGCAATGGGGCGATGTGTGAAAAGGTCACAATAGGACCCAAGGGTTCCCAAAGAATAAACAAAAAATAGTAATTTTTTAAAACATTTTTTATGTAAGTTAACAAGAAATAGGTAGGTAATTGGTGTAGTAACAGGAAATGCCAGCTTTTTGGAGACATTGTGTATGGTTTGCTGTTAAGCGTATATGCATATGTATGTATTTATGTATGGATATGTGTATGCATATATGTATATGTATGTATTTATGTATGTATATATGTTATATGTGTATGTATCATTGTAAGTGTGCTATTTCCTTGAGCAACTCAACTACAATTTGTGTTCATACTTATATGATCGATGTATACTTGTGTTAGTGACGGGGACCTTGATTGGGTTGACCGGGCAAATAGAGAGGCTGAGGCTATAGCCATGGTAGAGGAGGAGGCTAAAGCATGAGCAAACACATCCACAACTAATGTTGGTGAGGGTGGCATGGAGTCACAAGAAGAGACTATGGTTGTAGTTGCTACATCATCTAGGACCCACCTTAGATGCCTTCGTAGGAAGGATGCAAACTCCTTTGAGCCATAGACTTGTAGTTATTGTTTTGATATTTCATATTTGTTTGGAACATTTGATGTCATGTATTTCATATTCCATGAGTTTTGTATACATTTGACTATATTTATATATCTAAGTGTGCTATTTCCTTCAGTAGCTTAGCTACAATTTGTGTACTTTATGCTTATATGATCGATGTATACTTTTGTATGTGATCAAATTTGCTTCTATTTAATGATGTTATTGTGTCTTTAAGGTTTACTCAATAAAGGGTGCTTGAAACAAGTTTTAAATCCTTAAAAATCTCTAAATTTCTAGGTTTTTTTCATTTTGCTGAGTCTGTGCCGAGTCTACGCTGAGTCCAGTCGCCGAGTCCCGAGTCCCGAGTCCGAGTCTCGTGACTATGGTATGTATATATACATACATGACACATACATACATAAACATGTAGGTAATTGGTGTAGTAACAAGAAATGCCAACTTTTTGGAGACATTCGGTATGGTTTGTTATTAAATATATATGCATATGTATGTTTTTATGTATGTATATGTGTATGTATATATGCATATGCATGTATTTATGTATGTATATATGTTATATATGTATGTATGTATGTACTTATGTATGTATACATACAAACATAGACACATACACACACACATACACACACACACATACACACATACATACACACATACACACATACATACATACACAAAAACACACATACATACATACATACACACATACACACAGACACACAGACACACATACACACATACATACGCACATACACACATACACACACACATACAAACACGCAAACACACGTACACACAAACACACACACATACATACACACACACACATACATACATACATACATACACACATACATCCATACACACACACATCCATACACACATACACACACACACACACACACATAGACATACATACATACATGCATACATCCATACATCCATACATACATACATGCATACATCCATCCATACATACATACATACATACATACATCCATCCATACATACATGCATGCATACATACATACATACATACATACATACATACAACATCACAACACACACAAAGTGAATCTAGTTGCTACTTTTAGTTACAAACTAGCATCTATCTATCCATCTATCTATCTTCAATGTTATTATGTGTTAGGTAGTTAAATACAAAAAAAATAATAATAAAATCTTTTAGCAGAAGGAAGCCTTTAGAGGAAAGTTCATGAGCATGTTAGGAATAAAAGATTAGCATGGAAATTCTCTCAGATATCACATAGGAAAAAAATGATTAGCATTTCTTGACTTGGTCTAATACTATGTTAGAAATTAGGATCTTAGGTTACTAATCATCACAAATAAAATATAAAATAAATGAAATGAGAATCACAAGATGCACAAATTCAATGCATTACGCAATATACACATGGGAAAAACGCTTACAGCTGAAAAACCTTGTAAACCACCATTCTATTATTAAACATTTGCAAAATTGTCTATAAAGTTATAGATAGAACCTAGGTATATCAATTCTCCTCACTTCCACATGGACAATAATACCTCTTTTGCATAGTGATAGAATTTTTTATATGTCTCCAAATACCTGTACCTCTCAATGAGAAAGAAGCTTTTTAAATATAGGAGAAGGGGTGGCAAAATACTTGAAGAGGTATTAGTCACATCTATTCAAAACAACCATTTATAAATAATTAGTAATTTGACAAACTATTAAATTATTGGTTATTAAATAGTATTTACTTTTTATAAAACATATAATAATTGTAAGGTTTTATAACCTTGTATTAGAACAATATATAAATGTTATAATGGTATGACCCCTTATAACATTATGTCCTAATAGGTTCCCGCTTAACTTCCTTTTTGTATACCTTTGTTATGCTTGATCCTTTGACGGGGTAAAATTATGTTTACATTATTAAGTCATCATTACAACATTTTATCAAATTGAGTCAACTAAATCTTAAATCTGCACTATGAACTCTACACATTTGTATGGTTTGTTCTATTGCCAAATAGATTAATAATTCTTAATTATTTTGTAGATTATTGCTTGTTATTTCTTTAGATTATGCTTCTTGTCATGAGAACATTGAATTATATTTTTAGCTCTTCATATATTATATTTTTCATGCACAGGTGGTAGAGGCAAGTCAGGACTGTATTCCATTGTTGTTGCTTACAGCTGATCGTCCTCCAGAACTACATGATACAGGAGCAAATCAAACAATAAATCAGGTACATTTGTGAATTTATATAATAACAAGCATCATTAGAGTTGGAGGCGAGTTTTATATTGAGGTGTAGGTTACCTTCTCTTAGGATGCATTGTAAACTAGCCAAGACCTCTAGTGTTCAACTTCAAATCTCTACAGTTTGATCAAAAGACACCTACAGGAATGAAGCCTGTAACCTTTTGCTTTTTGAAAAGGGCTTATACAATGAAATGGCCTAAGACAAAGAAAAGGGATAATACCATCAAAAGTGTTATTGTAAGAGTCATATTAAAGGTCTTTATATTTGGCTTTACTGATCCCAATAGCAGATGGAAGAATATTTTGTCCTGCTAAAGGTCTCTATTTCAGAAGTCTAAATGATTTACTTGGTTCTCTAAGTTGATGCTTATCAAATTTAATTTGAATCCTTTACATGTTTCGAATTTGATTTGAACATCCCTTTTATTTTGAGTAAACATAGCTAATTATGGTTGAGATTACAAGTTTCCTAATTCTGTTTCTTGTGACCGAAAACTTCTTGTAAATAATCCCCAGTAGAGTACATATTCAGGTGTGCATAAACATGTATAATTTATAGACCTTTATTTGTTAGCTATGTTTATCACCCATTGGACAGTTGTGTTGTATACATCTTTCACCATAAACATTCATTTAGATCTGTAGCACACATCACATGAACAATTGTTGCCATATGCATAAATTCATAGAAATGATCAAGTTTCTTGTCTCATTTGCATGCAATGCATAAATTTATGGGAGGGAAAAACATGCATTCCTTATTGGGCTAAAATTGTATTCTCATGGTGCATACAGGTCAATCACTTTGGCTCATTTGTGAGGTATTTCTATAATTTACCTCCACCTGATGATCAGGTTCCTGCCAGGATGGTACTTACTACAATTGATAGTGCGGTGTTTAGAGCCACAGATGAGCCTTATGGTCCTGTACACATAAATTGTGCATTTAGAGAGCCATTAGCAGGAATTTGTTGCAAATGGAGTTTTGGATGCTTGAAAGGTCTTGATAGGTGGATGTCAAAATCAGGGCCTTTTACGAAATACATGCAAGTACTACAATTACATTACAGTGAGAAACTGATAGATGTACGTGACCAATACAAAGAAGTTGTGGATCTGATTCAAGGAGCAAGTCGAGGAATTTTAATCCTTGGGGATCTTAAGACAGCTGAGGAGACATGGGCAGCTTTATTACTAGGTAGACATCTTGGGTGGCCAATTGTTCCAGATATTTTGTCAGGATTGCGCCTAAGAAAATTTGCTTCCACAATTGTTGAAGGTGAAATGAACCTACTTTTTATAGACTTTCTGGATCATGTTCTTCTTAGCAGCTCAGTAAGGCAGTGGATGTCTCCAGATGTGGTGCTGCAGGTATGTTTATAGCTCAAATTTCAGTTCCATTTATAATTGTAGAGAATGAGATTCTTATTTATCAAGACCAGCTTCTTCATTTCTTGTGCATAATTGTTTGCAACACAGTTTTTTTTTTTTTTTTGACAAGTTCCAATATTGGATCTTTGTGTAAGGTGGAGCGAGCATTCACAATAAGTCATATCTTCAATCGTGGTTATATACGGGCTCATATTGAGTACTCAATTATGAAAGTAGCCTCTTACATACAGGCTAAAAATAGAAAATTAAATAACTCACAGGAGGGTAGCAGTCTCTCAGAAGAAATGTGAAGCTTAAAAACTCTAATTTTTACATTTGTGTCACATTAGTTTATGGTTATTTTAAGAATGGAATGAATAATATAATATAGAAAAGGAAGAGATTGGCCTTAAAATTGGAAAAGCCACATGTAAAGCGTTTCCCAAGAAGTTGAGGGGATTCTTTGTGACATGATACTCATAAATATTAAAAACAGAACGTTTTGGTACTTTCTACATTTTTGCATTTCATGATTTTTGTAGTCTGCTTACTGTTCTTTTGTGGGATATTTTTTCTGCTCAGAATGTATACTATATCAACCACTTTGGCTGGTGTAGAGCATAGCCCATGCTTTGCAACACATTAAACGGTTCCAAATTCTGATCAGTGGTATAAAAATTGTGCCCCCAGCAAGTTGACCTATATTTTTGTCATCTTGTCAGAAGGTTGCTCTGAACTGTCACCTGGATCATCACCGTTGGCCTTGATTATTATTTCTGTTTGCCCTTATAAGCTCTTTCTTCTTCAATCTTCATTTCTTCTTTTCTGCAATAAATAACATTATTTTTTCTCGAAATCCTAGGCTGTTATTGCAACTGATAAAACTTTATCTGTCATTTCTTATGCTTCAAGCAGATTGTTTAATGCAATGCACTTGAGTTGTTGATCTATCAATATTTTTTCCTACCCCAACAAGCTGACTTCTGATGTGCTTAAAATTTTGTAGATGAGACCTTTGGTCCCTTGTAATTTTGAAGTATATTAATTTGAACAAAGAAATTTGGCTTCATTTGATTCAGCGTACAATTCCACTGATTGCTTCAATGCAACTACACAATTGTCAACATCAGAAATAAAAGGTAGAATATGATCACTGAATTAGTGATATATTGGAGAATTTCAAGATTTAAACTTCCATATTTGGGTTGTACTTGTGCTGCACAGTATCCATTGGTCTCTTTTTTTTCTGTGACAGTTGTGTCAGAAAGTTTTCTCCTTACAGTGAGGCATGAGTAGACATAAAAATACATATCCCTTTCAAATGATTTATATCTAACTTGTATTCCATGCATGATGAGAATAGGTGGGCAGCAGATTAACAAGTAAACGTATTGCTCAACTTTTGGAGGATTGTAGACCAGATATTTATATTATGGTTGCAAATCATCCATATCGTCATGATCCATCACATATATTGACACATCGAATTCAAGCCTCTGTTGTGGGATTTGCTGCTGCAATTAGAGAATTATATGTCCCCAAGGAAATGAACAGTTGGAGCAAGTGGCTTAAAGTCTTGAATGACATGGTATGGGCTCTCTCCCTCTCTCACCCCCCCTCTCTCTATCTCTCTCTCTCTCCACCTCTCTTTTCCTTTAATGAAGAACATGTTTTTCTAATCCTGCAGTGTGTGTGAATTTGCTCGGTTTGGACATTATGTTGATTAAACTATAAAATTGCATGAAATTCTAAATACAATTTCTTTTCCTTGCATAGGAAACCAAATTTTTTGTTGCATTTCAATTTTCATGATGTTCACACCACATAACATTCCACTGTTTGTGAATGGTTATTGTATTTCTGTATCAAATACATTTAGCTATTCAGATTAATTTCCAGCACATGTCAACCAGCAAGTGAGTTTAGATATACCACCTCTTAGTTAAACTTGTCATGAATAAAACAAACAGATGACATGGCCTAACTGTGGTGGACAGATTCCAGACTAACTGTTATATGTTAATTGGTTAGTCAAAGGCATAATTCATTGTGTAATAATTAATATCCATGTTGAAACTGTCACAATGGACTGCTGATTTGAAAGGTTGAACCATATCAGGATTTTCCAGAATATGGTGTGTGTATATGGGTCTGTTGAGCTCCATTCTTTTCCCTCTTTGGTTGTTCTAAAGTTTGTCATCATGATAGTCTTTTATGATTAAGTAAAGCACCCATGATTGACACTAAATATAGACATAGCAAAGAAATGTCCCTTCAATGTTATTGAGGTACTCTCTTTCTTGCCTCAAGGGCAATCTTGAGCAAATTTAGGGTTCATGGAAAAGCACACCCCATGTTGGATTGGAAAATGATTTCCAACTATCACCAGTTTGAGGTCTTAATAAGTGGACTTTAAAAGTTATTTGAATGTTAATGTCCCCTTTTTCGGATTTAAATAATTAATAATACTTTTTAAGTTGGGCTTGGTCACTTTTATCTTTGGTGCAACTAAAATTATATATATATATATATATATGATCGGTAAAAGTGGCTGTGAAGGGCAACACACTATTCATTGATTTGAGCAAAAAGAAGGGATAACATTTGATTCCCCTTTATGGGTAGCTTTATCAGTTTTGGCTAAAAACCTTATACAAAATGAAGCCCAACGCACAAAATGACTTCTGTATGTGTTTCCTTAATACGCAATAGTCTTAAAAACTTCTTCCCCTTCCCCCAAAACTATAGCCCTGCCACAACCCTAATCAGCTGAGTATTTCCCATGCCAAAAAACAATAAAAAACACATAACAAGTATTCTCCACCACCCCCAACAAACTACCCATCCCCATCTTCAATCTCCATCGCCGCTAGCGGATTCACCAGTGCAAAGGGCTAGTTGACCATGCCATTAGAATTCTCCCCAACAAGGGTTTTGAGAAAGTTAATGCCAAGGAAAGCATGGTGGTGTTGTTGGCTTATGTTCATCCCCAAACCCCAGGTGACGAAGGGCACTTAGGCTGGGTTTGGTGGCTTTGCAATCTATGGCCAAATCCCTCCTCCAGGTGCGAGGCCAACCCTAGGCGAGGCATGGCGTAGTATTTATTTCATTCCCCAATGCCATCTATGCCACACTAGACATTCCATTATCTTCTCCACTATCCTTATTTCTTCACCTGTATCCAACAACATTGCCATGAACATAGATGCTACGTCTGTGTTCACCTGGTAATATGACAACTCATTTGTGTAGATATCACCAAAGACTAGTCTTATTGAATGCAACACCACTCTAGAGTTAGACTTGAAAATCACCATCAATTGCCATTCTGATAATTCTCCCAAGAAGGCCATTTGCCTTTTTTTCACCTTTAAACATATCGTAGTATCCATTCTACCTTTGTGAATTATCAAGATAGGATGTGATAAGATGTTGTCCATCGCTTCCTTTAAAGCTTGGCCACAATAATTTCCATATGAGCTTGAGTACCATCACACTCTTGCCTCAAAGATTCATGGTTTCCATTTGTCCTTTCGCATTTAAGCATCTACATTGTGTTGCGTTTTCACGCACTTGGTATTGTGGAACATGTGCCAATCCTTTGTTGAGTTCAACATGACTTCACTTATATCCATATTGATTGCCATGTTTGTTGCATCGTCCACCATCACGTAGCCTTCCCAGTATACATGAGATAACTTGAAACCTTTGCAACTCTTTAATAACTTGACGATCGATCCCAACCATTTACTCAATTTCTAATTTGTGGTGATTTTTTTTGAATAGCATTAATAATGTTTTGGGAGTCCTTGTAATGTCCCCTTTTTAGTCCTAAGCTTTTCAGTGAATGTTAGCCTATTTCAAGAGTCTAGTAGGCTATTTGGAGGCATTTTGGGGGATTCCAAGTTTCTTGGAGGATTCTTGTCAGCACTTTTAGGAGGTAATTCCAGAGGTTTTCCATAGTGTTTCCTGGGTTTTTCTAGGTTATTTGAGATCCTTGGTGGGCAGTAACTACTACTTTTAGTAGTGTATTTTTAGCACTTGCTATTTATAGTAAGTCAAAGTTGCATCTCAGTTTGGGCTAATTTGGCATTTGGACACACTATTTTTAGCAGTATGTTGTTTTTAGGAAGTGCTATTTTTGGCAGTGGTCCTGGCAGTAGTTCAGTGTTGGGTTTCCAATTTTGGTAGTGGTGGCAGTTTCAATTGTTGAGTTCTATCATTTTTGGCAATTCAGTCATCCACCAACTTGGAGTTTGAAAAACGCAAGTTATAACTTAACTTATTAAGTTCACTTTTTGTACCCCACGCCTAGGGATGATAACTTTAGTTGTTTTAAAAAGGGGGTCTTGAAGTTGGACGCCTAAGTTGGAAGCCCTAATTCCTATTAAAACCCCCCCCTCTATGCTCTCATTTGGTTATGCAATTTTATGATAACGAAGTGCTGCTGAATTGATGTGAGAATCCTTGGGCTTTGAGGACGAAAACCCTCGAGGTTGGCTCAAGTTTCAGAGTTGCAAGACACTCCCTAGCTTGATGTTTGTGTGGCTCCATTGCAGGGGTCCCATTGAGCTCAATTGGTGATGGCTTTCATTTCATTTTCAGTTTTAGATTGTTATGATGTTTTCTAGATATGCTTTTGGTGTGAGTGTTGATTCGTAGTGTTTTTGAGGAGCATTTTGGAGTGATTACTTGAAGTTTCAGTTTGTTGGTTGAAGCTTTCTACCTTGGGCCGTACCATATATCTTGCATACACTGATTTGAGGCTTAGACCACTTTCGCATCTCCTCCACATCCAAGCCTCATTCTTTGCCTTATCCAATGCATTGAAAAGCTTCCTCTATTGGCTATGTGAAGACACTGATTAGATCTTACAAATGCAACATTCATGACCATGATAGGAAAGGATTTGGCAATGACTTGTTAGATGGGGAATGGCTTTCATTTGAATTGAAGATAGATCCTATACAAAAAAAATCATATGGGTAAAACATGTTCATAGCTCGAGTGTCATTAGTTCTAGTTTCTTAGTCTCTCTATACATATGCTTCTTGATTTCATAGTTTGTTGATCAGACCAATATTAACCTGTTTTTGGCCTATTTCATGGTGTAATATCTTCTCTTTTAGAAATATAAATAACTTGGTTGTTATTCAGAGAACATATCAAAGTCCTTCAAGTAAATAGGTTTGAAAAGTACTAGAGAAGCTTAAAGTTCTTAGATATGATTTATGCTTCGTTTTCTTTCAAGAACTGTGCTCAAATTGACAATAAAGTCACTGCGACCATGTGCCTGTTGTCTTCTTCATGACATTCATATAAGGCTTCAATTGCATAATCTGAGTCTTGAATTTTTTCATGCCCAAATGATGCTTGGCTTCAATTCTAGAGGTGCTTTATTTCCTTCTTGATCATTTGATCTCTTCTCTTATCACACTATTTTATTTCCTGATATCAATATTACACCACTGTGTCACTTCATGGAATTACCTTTGCTGATCTGATTTCATCGAGCTTTAAAATGTCCTGTAGGGGAGGTTCACAGTACCTTATAGATGTCATCATCGATTTCTCTTATACTTTGGATTGTGCTTGAACTCTCTCAAATGTTCCAACATTCTTGAATCCATATCAGACCAGCTCATTTCAGTTTCTCCATGTTTTGGGGACCTGGGGATGTGGGAACTGAGGGATGTGTTTCAGGGATGGTTGCACAACATCTATTCAAATAATAGATAGAACTTCTTACTTAATAATGAAATATAAATTTTTAAAGAAATAACTTTAACGAACTAAAAGAAAGCCGAAATTCCAAAAAATAACTTGATAAGTTGATCCATTAACCAAGATTGAACTACATGATTATAATGGTTAGTGTCCTACAGTTCCGTAGACATTATATAAGAGATTTATGTTAATCCTATCAACAGCTGACAGCAATGTTGAAATTCTCAAAACACACTAGATGATCACGAGACCAATCTTTGTACTGGGTGTTTGAGTTCTCTTATATTTTAGTTCAATCAGAAGGCATTTGTCTGCTAATTTATGTAGAAAAATTAAGACCATTACAAACAAGAAAGAAAGGTAGACATTACTTTAAAATTTGAAGCATTGTGAAAGTTGGAAAGGAGGGTGCTCAAATTATGATATGACATGTCAATCTCCTGTAATGGATTTTGTAAGGCTGCAATCTTAGGTCATTGTTTGGATGTGTTAGTGCTTTTAAATTTTTAATCAAGCAAATCTTGAAGCTTCTTTTGGATCATTTAGAAAAACATAAAGCCTACAAGAAGTGTTGCAATAAATACTTAATGCATGCTTATACTATACAGTGTAAGGATAATGGGTACATGTTATAGGACATGTTTTTCGATGAGTGGATATATAAAGTACACTTAGACTATTGTGTACAGAAATGTGCTATAGTGCGCTTTGCAAAATAGGGTTGGCACTTATCTTTGTTTTATTTTCATTTTCAGTTGACTTGATGTTTTAATCATAATTCTTTGGTCTACTTTAAAACTCCAAATTTTTTGCAGAAATTTAGAAAACTATTTGTTTGACTTCTTGCTTTGCCTAGAAGGTTATATTTTTTTCATTTTAGACACTAACCTGAATTTTGAAGTATTGTGAATGTTGGAAAAGAGGGAGGACGAGTTATGATATGCCAAGTCAATTATATTTAAATGGATTTTCTAAGACTGCAACTTAAGTTCATTGTATACATGTATTAGGGCTCTAATCAAGCATAATTTGAAGCTTCTTTTTGATGGGGTAGAAAAGAATACAGAAGTATTTCAATAAAAATACTTCATGGATGTTCATACAATGTAATGCATAAGAAGATTAAATACAATAATTTTTTATCTTTTTTTCGCTACTGTTGGATATACAAATGTGTACTAAAACTAAAGCAAACAGAAACCTGCTGTGGTGTGGTTTCAAAAATTTAAGAGTTGGTACTTATCTTCGATATTTCATAAAATATTCATCCTATCTTTGTTTCATTTCATTTTTGAATTCACTAGAAGCTTAGTCATGCTAGTTGGGGCTGCCTCAGAACCCCAAGTTTTTGGTAGTGATATATAAAATTATTTGTGTGCTATCATGCTTGTCTTGAAGCTTTCACTTTCTTGCATTGGCATGAACCAATTGTTTATAGGCAATAATTGGTGGTCTCAAACCTATTAGAAATATGGAAGGGATTTTGTTGGGCGTTAGCTTAATTCAATCATAACAAAGAAAGATAAGAAATTTTATCAACATTGACATGTTAATTAATTTTGCAGGTTGGATGGGAAATTTCTTTCCAATTGAATTCGGAGCCCTTGTTAACTGAGCCATATGTATCTCGGGCATTATCTCAATCATTATCCCCAGGTTCAGCATTTTTTCTAGGCAACAGCATGGCTATCCGTGATGCAAACATGTATGGATTGGGCTGGTCAAAACTTCCAATAAGTTTTGCACATGGAATGTTGGACCCATTACTACCCTTTTTAGGGTTAAAAGTTGCTGGGAACCGTGGAGCAAGTGGAATAGATGGAGTGTTGAGTACAGCTATGGGCTATGCTGCAGGCTGTAATCGAAGAGTAAGTATGAAAGTTAATATTCAGGTCTACTGTAGGGATATATCTAGTTCTTAATGGTGATGGTTTTGAAAACAATAAAGCTTCTATGTTAAATAAAATGCAGTTCTTTTCCTAATATGCTTGTACTCTCTCAGAACCGGTTTCATTGTCTATCATTTGTCCAAATGTATTACAAAACAAATAAGTAGCATCTACATTTATTTCTATGAAGAAAAGAAATCTTGTCTATTTTCATCACAGTATCTGTCTCTATCTTTTCATTCAAAAAATACCACTAATATTGTGATGCAGAGTACATAGGTATATCCATATCGATACAAGCGTATGATGGCAAATGGATATGCTCATACGAATGCATCACAGTATCTTAAAATACCACTAATATTGTCTATTTGCAGTGCAGATAAGATAGAGTCATGAAAATGCACAAGTTTTTCCAGTAAACACTTAGCCACCTAATCATTCAAATTCTATGGAAAATATAATGAATGAGATAAACATGCATGTCAAGATGAAACATAGTGAAAAAATCTAGCTTCATATCATCAACTAAAATGGCAAAAGGAAAGGAAAATTTTGAGAAAACAGAGTGCAGAATGATGAATTTTGGTTGTCAATTTACAAATCACATACAAATGGATAAATATTTAAGCCTTTTTCTTAATCATTACCCATTTGCAATGGATGATTGTGTGGGAAAATCCACTATAAATAGCTATGTCCAATAAGTTGACTGCAAGCATTTGCAACAATATGCATTTACGTAATCTTGTTGGTGGTTCCCATGAACAACAGAAGGATTGAACTTGTTTGCAATTTGTTTGTTGACAACCCTGCATGAAGGATAATAAAACAATAAAGCTGTCTAGGAAAAAGAAAGAAACCATATTGATGTGCATGTAAGTAGTTCTAGTTCTAGTTATAATATAAAAGTAGTAGGGAAAAACGATCCTAGGATGTAGAAGTAACTAAATGCTAGAATAGTCTCACCATAACTAGAGAGTAAACTCAAAATGAATAACCTCAAACAATATGATGTAACTAGAAGTACAAATAGCTATGTGAGGGAAGACCTTTCAAGTTGAAAAAGATCTAAGGGAAAATAATTGGTGTTCAAGGCTGGAAATCAGCATTGTAGCCTGTTTGTAACAAAGATTAGAGTAAAAGCATCTACATTGGAATCACAAACATGGAAGATTGAATAGAGGATCTCATAATGTAAATAGAGAGAGAAATGTTAGGGACAAAGGGTTCCAAGCTGAACAATAAAAATGACTATAGCCATATGGGAATGTCAAACCATTTGCTTTTTACAAAATTTAACTGCTAGTAGCCTCAAAATTATGAATTCTAAAGCTTAATTTTGATGCTAATCAAGACTTTGCATCATTTTTTATATTCTAAGGTTTCATTTCATATATTTCTCTATATTGGTATGCTCTAATACTATTCTCTTTTCCAAATGTATTTACGAAGTATTTAGTGGAATTTCATCTTGCCCATATCATATGTAGGGCCCAAAGAATTATTTTAAGTATTAATACAATTACCAATACATATTGTGGTCATGATGTTCAAAGCTATAACTTAGTTCTTTGACTTTTATGTGTACACACATAAATCTTGTCATGATTCTACTTCTATTTTTGATACATATTAACTACTAGAAGATGAATTTTTAGGTAGTGTTTATGGTGGGAGACATATCATTTCTTCACGACACAAATGGATTAACATTATCAAAGGAGAGGTATGGTATCTAAATGCACACTTGCATATTGAAGCTATCTTAAGTAGGATCTTTTATTGCGAACAAGGAAAATTGTTTTCTTTAATTCTCTTTTTGCCACACTTTATATGTACAATTAAATCTAATAATAGAAGATTTGAAGTTTTGTTGTTGAACATGTTTTGGTGGGTTTTACATAATCACTAGATTGTTCTGGTTGTCTTTTCTAGCCATACATTTTTCTCAAAGCAATCAAAATATTTGGTTGAATATAGCTTTTCTAATAAAAAATGATTTACTTTCCTTGGAACATGCTAAGTTGAAGGTCGTTACTCTCTTTGAACCTTGTATTTGTTTTGGCAGATACACTTGATAGTGTATGCACAATAGTTTAAATAAGATTTAGAGATGAATATTAATAGAACATAATTAACAAAGAACCAATAACTCTATCAAATTAAGAAAGGAAACAAGGATCTATCCTTCAAGTGACAATTTCTAGGTTGGTTTTGTTCTTTCCTAGGTTAATAGTTTTGGTTTTTGTATGTCCATATGGCAAACAAAATTGAAGGTTGGGTTTATTTTTTATTTCGCCTACACAAAAGATACAAAAATTGTAATGTCCCCTTCTCAGTAACCACTCTGGAGGATCATTTAGCCTTTATTATTCCCAAAGGCTAAAGGTGAAGTAAGGGAATAATATTAAATTAATTATTTATAAAGTTATCTCAATAAATTAAAATAAAAAAGGTAACTTTATTTTTAATTAATTTAACTAAAGTGACTAAAGTAAAATAATAAATTATAAAGTCACTTAAATAATATTCTAAAAGTGACTTAAGTGAAAATAAAATATTATAAAGTCACTTTTGGAAATATTATAATATTCTAGAAGCTTTTGGAGGATCTTTCTAGAAGATTAAAAAGTTCTTTATAAGGAGCTATGAGCTAGCCAATTGAGCATACTTGGTTTTCGTTTCTCATTGTAGTTTGGAAGAGCTTGAAAGCTTTTCAGGTCTGAGTGTTTGAAGGCTCTAGGGCACCAGTTTCGGTTGTGAAGCCATCAATCCTAGCTGGAGATTGTGGAGATCATTTCAGATTTCCTACGGGAGCTTAATTGGCAAATTTAATGGTCTTTGTAAAGACCAAATTTGAGAGCAAGATTCAGATTTTTGATGGAGGATTATATTAAGCAAGAGGATATAGCGATTCATTTCTTTTGAAGCTGATTGTAGTCTTGGAGCAAGTCGTGGATTACATAATCCTTAGGCTCTGGTACTAAATTCGAGATTCCTATCAGTCATTCATCTCAGAATCGTGGCATTTTGGGAGAAGATCATCAACTTGCAATGTCCCCATTTTGAAGGTAGAGTAATTTAATTAAATTATTTAATTAAGTTGACCAAAATAATGATATTTCACGAGGATGACTAATTGATTATTTTAATTAAATTAAAAGTGGTATTAAATTAATTATTTATAAGGTTATCAAATAAATCAATAATATAAAGTGACCTTATATTTAATTAATTTAATAAAGTGACTTAAATAAAATATTATATCATAAAGTCACTAAAATAATATTCTAGAAGCTTCTTGAAGGATTGGAGAAAAAGAATAAATAGAGGGGTTGGCTAAGCTTCTAATCATCTAGTTGTTGAATATTGCTTTGATTGATTTCATTGGGGAAGCCTATGGTTTCTGTAGTTTCTACATTCGATCATTGAGACCGAAAGCTCTCTTTGATTGGCATAACTGAGGTGGTGAAAGATCCTTCGAAGGGTTGCAGCTGAGAGAAAGATACTCCAGTCTTTCTGTTGTGCTTAATTGCAAATTTAGTGGTCTTTGGCCAAATTTGGAGAAGTACGATTAAAGAATTCAAAGGGAGATTTTATTTTATCTTCAAGGAGGGTCAATTTTGAGCATCACATTCTCAAATTTTGCTCATAACAGGAAATCGATTTAGGGAAGTTTATTATCAACATTTGTGGAGATTTATAGTCCTTGTGAAGGGACAATTTTTCAATTAGAGGGTGATCTTTCATGCTAAGAGTTGGTTCAATTTTTTTGCTGCAAAATTTGTGGCTATTTGGAGCTGTGTGGACTTGACAACATGTTGCGATTTTGAGAGAAGAATACATTAGAATTAGTTTGTGGTGCCCTTTTGCATCATTGACAGCCCTTCTATCTTGGCGTCACTTTGCTGTTACAAGAACCAATCTCCAAGTGATACGAACTGGATTTATCATTTCAAGAGTTCCAAATTAGTGGCAGCGAATCGAGGTTCTCATTTGTATTTATTTTGCATTGTAAGACAATCAGTAAGATAGAAGTTAGTAGCTGTCATAAACAACATTTTTTTAGCATTGTAACTTGCAGTCAATAGTTTGGATGTAATCACTGTCCTATGACAGAAATATTTCATTGTAAAATTAGTCATTTTAGACAAGGCATCACAAGGAGATTATGTCTAAATTTGCATTATTTGCACTTTGTTCCTATAATGTAATTAGCTTCATTTCCTTTTCAATATGATATTGGAGACATAAGGGATTTGACAACCAATTGATTGACAAAATGTCATACTGCTGTAGGTGATCATTTTTCATGCTTAGATCATAAATATGCATTGAAAAATACCAAAATAATTGCACATATATTCTAGGACATTGTTTAGACAATTTATGTTGATGTTATTGCAGCTTTGGGCTTTATACTTCCTTATTATTTGTGATTATTTAATGTGAAGAGGCGCTCCACATGCCAACATTGTAATTGTTATCTTGGCCGACCTTCCTTGTAACTTGCATTTTATTAATTGTAATTATATTTTTAAGATGGCCGACCTTGCATGAAGAGGTGCGACCTCTCTCTCCCAAATTGTATAAATACAAGTTTGTTCCATTCATTTGATCAAGCAAGTTCGAAGTCTCTTCTCTTCTCTCAAGTGCGAATTACCAAGAGCAGATTGTGAATTCATCAGCTAAAAGGTTGTAAGGTCATTAAGAGCAGATTTGAGTTGCAAGGAAGTGCAGATTATTTGTCTATCATTGCATCTTGTGAAGGTGCTGATTATTGGCCTTGAGATTGGCCTCATTGTAAAGAGACTTGTTGCCATTATTTTTATATAATACAGAGATCTTTGTTGATGGGTTTTTCTCCCTCAAGAGGAGGGTTTTACCAGGGTATATGCTGTGTCTTGTGTCTGATTTTTTTAATTAAATTTCTATGCATTAAATCTGATCATAAAAACATGGTATCAGAGCGGGTTAAGGAAAGTTTTGATCAGATCTGACTAAGCATGAGCTTGGAATTGGAAATTTCATTGGAGGATCTTATATTGAAGGAGCATTGTAATGTCCCCTTCTTAGGAAGTACAGTTATGTCTGAGGTTAGCCTATCATTCAGATCCTCGTAGGCTGGCAAAAGTGTTTAGAGGATCACTTTAGGCAGTTATCCAGCGTTGGGAACATCACTTCTGCAGTTGATTCAGGTTTGGGCCTTAGCAGACACTTTCAGAGTGATTTACAGATACTTACTATTTATAGTAAGTCGGGTAGGCGGGAGCTGCTATTTTTGGCAGCGCACTTGGTTCAGCTGGTCAGCTCAGTTTCGACCCAGTTTGACAGTTTGCTGAGTAGATGAAGAATAATGGAGCATTTAATAATAATTAAATGATTATTATTTTGACTTTATATTATAAAGTCACTTTAATGATATATTAAAGTATTAATTATTAATGGCATATTATAAAGTATTTAATACTTTATAATAAAGAAGAATTATTATCATGAGTATTTTATTATTCATTAAAAGGGACGCCATTATTTAATTATATTGCCTAAGTCAAAGAAGAGGCAAATTTATATTATCAAATGCATCTTAATTGATTTTTGAGAAGGGGTCGAATTCTTGAGAAGGTTATATTCTCTACCAAAGGCAAATCGAACTCATATGTTGATTATTCTAATTTGTCATTATTTCTCTCTGAGAGCATCGGGGTTTGAGAAACAAGGGTTTCTGCAGATCAATAGGTTTTGAAGAACATTCCCTCTTCAGAATCAGGCATATTGAGACTGTGCAATACCAGTTGAAGATTGTCAATAGGGTAACTTCATTCAGAGGTTGCATTTGGGCTTACTGAGGTGGATTCAGAAAGGATTTAACAGAGATCATTTATGTAAGCAATAAGCTGATTTATTTATTCTTTATTCTGTGATCTGGCACATTCTTCAAGGGGCCGTACTTTATTTAATGCTGCTGCTAGGCCGTACTGTACTTGCTGAGAGGCGTGTGAAGTGAATAAGGAAAACGCCTTGGCTCTTGGGTTCCTTCATCTTCCAGATTGGACGCCTTGCTTCGTTGAGGTGATTGGCACGATTTTGGACTAGGATATTGGAGTATGCTTATTATCCAGATGACTTACAGTTGTGTGCCTTGCTGCAACTTATAATCAGGTTTTTAATAAAGTTTGCAGTTGATTTTTGCATTGCATGTATTGCCTTTTATACTGTAATAGTCCGATTCAATGAATGAAGGCTTTCTCTTTACAAAATCAAAGAATTATTATTGATTCTAGTTTACTACGAATTTATTTGTATTTATTTCAAAATCGCACTTCCTTTCATTTATTCAAAAAGCCCTAAAAAAAAATCAAAAATTGCAAAAACAAACAAAAACGCATTTACAGTCAGAGGTTTTGGGTTGAGAGACACCTGGTCTCTTACAAGCGTATTGGGCCTGGTTCTTTCAGTACAATGCAATCATGCTAATTGGCGTGGGTCGGATGTTGCTGTGAAGATCCTCATAGTTCAAGATTTGTATGAAGAGCGACCTAAGGAGTTCCTGAGAGAGGTCTGGCTACTTCTGAGTTGTTTCGCTCAGTGATCAAGACGTTAACATATCTGTGGCTGCGAAGTCTGTCCAAGCAATTTGGGGATCTTGTTAATGTGTTACTATGCTCTTTGACGGGACTACTCTTAGCTGGCATATTCCCTCGGCTTGTATTATGCACAAGGAAGCTCCCTCATTCAAGACTCGGGTAACTACTGGCATGAATTTCTGTTCTTCTCTTGTGATTGCATCAAAATGTTGATATCTCTCAGATTTGCACACTTATCTAGGTGCTATATTTTTCATTACAGCTGTGCATTCTTTTGAGGTTGTCTATCTATAAGTTGTGTATTGCTGTATTTGATTTAAATATGAGATTACTGCTTGTCATTTGGGTGTGGAATCTGTATTATTCCACTGTATAAAGGAATATCTCAGAAGTTACCTTGTGAGGGTGAAAACCATTGTAGGTTCAGGATAGAAAAATTGTTGTAGAAGCTTTCAATTATAAATATCATAATCTGAAAGGCATCACTGTAAGGACATTTGTTAGAAAGAGATAAACTTGTGGTGATTGCTAGCATAAAATTCCATCGGAAATCAAATTCTAAAAGGCTAAAGGAGTGGACCTTGTTGGAATGAGCCAACTTCTTGTGTAAGGAGTCGGTTTGTACTGTGTGGTTCGATGTCATGAGGCCTTCAGCTGCATAATCTTTAGAATCACTGCAGATTGAAGTTAATGGAGTTTGAGATAGGTAAGTGCAGACCCGAAAAGTATTCTGGAGTTTGAGATAGATAAGTGCAGACCCGAAAAGTATTCTGATTTCAATGAGATAAGTATTCAGCTGCATAATCTTTAGAATCACTGCAGATTGAAGTTAATGGAGTTTGGGATTGATAAGTGCAGACCCGAAAAGTATTCTGATTTCAATGAGATAAGTATTCTTTTGTTTATACTTTTGAAATCTAGGGTAAAAATTTCAGTTTGCTAAGTTGTGCAAATCTGACTTTGGTTATTTGAATCATGTGTGTTTAGTAAAAAAAATCATGGTTTCTCTTGAATAGTGATCTCTGGGATAAGATCCTTTGGAGATCCCCCCCCCCCCTTTTTATTCATTGTGAGATGTTCATGCTTGTTGTGAAATATTTCTAAGTGTGACTCAGAGATTTCGATGGTGATTAGTTGGTCACATTGATATCATTCTCTAATGCATGGACTGTGTTAGAGCCTTGACTCTTGGAGAGGGTTGGTTCGACATGCTAACTGCATTATGCATTCAAGAAATATGTAGTTGTGCAGATTGTCTTTTGTTGTGCTGAGTTTAGCACTCTCGAGAGGAGTAAAAGATGGAAGAAAGAGTTATATTTGAATTCAATTAAAGATAAGTTCTTTATCCCTTCATTCTATTTGCTCATAATTCACTTATAGGTTGATTTCTTTATTCATTGTTCATAAATGCTTATGTGTTCATGCTATAACTTGAGATAGTAAACCTTGTATGATTCTAGCCTTGATATTTCTTTGGATAATTATAAACTGTTAGTAATCTCTCTCTAAAACGTTTCTAGGATGGATCGAGGAGCATGAGCCACATCTTTCACCTCCTAGTTCGCCATGTTCACCACATTCGCATCCTATTGATATAGACTCAGAGATGGAGACACCAGTTTGAGGAGCATCAGAGACAGTTGACCCACCACAGGTTGATACATCAGCAACAGTCTCTCCTCGAGTTGACGATATTGTTCATTCTTGTTGGCTCGATAGATCTTTGGGAAGACAAAGGCAAGAGCCTTCATATCACCTTGATTTATCTGAGTTTGGCGACCCTTATCAGGGAAGGTCGAACAAGAAAATCAAGATGCAGGTGCACATTGAGAAGACTCTAGAATTAGAGATTTTCATATAGGTTGCTACGCGACCAGAGGGTAAGAGCCTGGACGAGGTTGAAGTTGGTGATTTCACCTTCGTCAAAGTGAATCTTGGCAGTGTTGTGACCTTTTCACACATCACCCCATTCAAAATGGGGACCCCCTAATTTTTGCTCCATTCCTCGTTTTTTGGCTTTGGTTTTGTCTCTCTCTCTCTCTCTCTCTCTGTGTTTCTCTTTTCTGCTGTCCGCCTTTCCAGGGATGTGCCTGTCTATGAGCTTAAACGTGAAATTTTGGCTAAGTTTATAGAATTAGGGTTTTGAGTTTTCTGGTTAATTTAAAGTCAAATGGAGTAAATAAGTTGGAATCTGAGCTTCAAGTTGTAGTTAGTATGCTTCCGGTAGGCTCCCTCTGAATTTTCACTGAATTCTGCCAATTTTCTATTTTTAGTAAGTGTCAATTTGGGGTTTGTTTTCTCGAGATTTTCATGTTCTGACAACCGCACTACATTCTGAGCACTTTGAACTCATCACTAGCAAAATTTGAGCAGAAACGAACAACTTGCTATTTTTAGCAGTCTTGCCTTCGAGGTCCATTTTTAGGGTTTGCATGTTGAATTTTCAGATGCATGTCTGAGGTTTCTTTGTGGGTTTTTTGAGACCATCACAGTGATGTAACATGCAAAATGAAACGATGACTTTCAATATTCAGCCTTCAGAGGCTATTTTTAGGGTTTGCATGTTGAAGTTTCCAACGCATGTCAACATAATCTTTCTGGGTTTTCTGAGAGCTTCGCAACAAGGTAACATGCAAGCGGAACTGGTCACTTTTCGGGAACTTACTATTTTTAGCCAATGCTTGCATGTTGATGATTTTTCTAGGTTTTTTTGGGTTTTTCAAGATCTCTCGGGCAGTTTGACATGCAAAATCATCTGGCAGCTGGTTGATCACTTTTTCAGCCACTTACTATTTTTAGCAAGTACACTCCGACAGCTGCCCAACACTTTAGAACCACAAACACAGTGACATGCAACAGAAACAGAGTTGAATGGAGCTCATTCGAGGCACATGCAAGATGAATTAGGGTTTTGAGCTGCGAAACTCAAAATGAGGGGTCAGACGCCAGAATTTCCAAAAACTGAAGTATCCCATCACGATCAGCATCTTCCAAAGAGTCCGCTGGTAAAATTTGAAGGGAGCACTTACTATTTATAGTAAGGCATTCCTGAAATAGGCTATAAATAGAAAGTCAGCATCAGGCACCAATGTGAACGGATAAGTCAAGTGATGAGGGGCACGGCATTCAAATTTCAATTCAAACGGAGTTGTGGAAGTCTCGAAATCAGGCAACTGCTATAAATAGTAAGCCACTCCCAGAAACATGCCAAAAATAGCAGGTCAGCACGAGACACTAGTATGAACAGGTCAAACAGGTCATGAAGACCCCATGGCGCGAATTTCAAGCTCCCCTAGTCAAATGCGCCCCACTTGAAGAATGAGCTGAAAAAAATACTCTAAGTCTTTGAAATTTGAAGGTTGCCACCCTCAAATGCGCCCAGGGTCAAAGAGGGAGCTTGGAAATTGACTAAGACATTTAAACTTGAATCTCCCTACCTTGAATGCGCCCTTGGAAGAAGATGGAGTTTGGATTTTCTTCTAAGTATGGTAAACTCAAAGCTCTTACCCTCATTTGCGCCTTGAGAAGGAGAGAAGACTTGAAAATATTCTAAGTTTTGTAAGTTGAAAGCTTGACCCTCTATTTGCGCCCAAGCAAGGAATGAAGGCAAGAAAAGTTCCTAAGTGTCTACAACTCAAAGGAGACCCCTCCAAATGCGCCCTTGAGGGAGAAGATGATAGGAAAATTTTCTAAGTACTTGAAATTTGAAGTTCAAGGGGTCATTTGCACCCAAGGAAGAAGAAGGGGGCTGAAAGTTTCTAAGTATGAATAACTTGGAGTAGCTACTCCTAAATGCGCCTTCACTTGGAGTTTGAGCTTGAAAAGTTTCTAAGTATTTTGAATTTGAAGCTCAAGGTCTAAAATGCGCCCTAAGCTGGAGGAGTGAGTTTTAAAAATATCTAAGTGTGGAAAACTAAAGGCTTGACTCCCAAAGTGTGCCCAAATGGTGAGAAGACTTTAAAATTTTTCTAAGTAATTGAAACTTGAAGCATAGAGGGTCAAATGCGCCCTAGCTCTGAGGTGACTCCAACCAAGTCTCTAAGTGATAAAAAATGAAAGTATAACCTCCTAAGTGCGCCCTTAGCAAGGAGGAAGCTACAATTTTTTTTTCTAAGTGCTCAAACTAGAACCATGACCCCTCAAATGCGCTCACCAAGTTGAAGAAGATAAGTTAAAACTTTCTAAGTGTTGGCAACTGGAAGTACAGACCCTCAAATGCGCCCTAGTAGAGGACGCTGAGTTGAAGATTTTTCTAAGTAGGGAGGAATGGAAGCTGAGGAGGTAAAATGCGCCCAAGGAAGAAATGATTAAGTGGAAAAGTTTTTAAGTATGGAAAGTGGAAGTGTGTAGAGACCCCTGGTCTCACTGTTCCGGAAACTAAATTGTTTTTGGTTTGTTTTTGATTTTCTTTGTGTTTTTGCTTGCAAATATAAAATACGATTTTGAAAGAAAATTGCTTGTAAAAATTAAATAAAATAGGACAAATCTAAAAATGATGGAAACTACTTGATCTATAGACGCCAAAATGTTTATTGATCTTCTAGGCTTATTACATCTGAGATCTGATAACATGCAAACTAAAAAGCAACGACTTTTATGTGAAAAAACCTGATCATTGCAGCAATCTGAGATGCCCATGAAATGGTACGACCATCATATAAATCAGCTTCTCCTTCCGTCTGATGTTTGCAAAATAATCCAGAAGAATATGCGCCCCTGTTGATGAAGACAGACTGCCAAAAGGAAAGGCGTTTGACCTTGTATGAAAAGTACGGCCTGTACTTGCAGGTACGACCCATCAGCAAAAAGGTACGGATCTGTAACAGCAATTAAGAAATCTTTACAGCCTTGGTAAAGATGCCAGATGTGAAGCAAAGATAGGCGCCCCAGAATATCTCCCTGTCTGATGACTTCCGGATTCAAACCCTGAAGATATAATCTCTGAATAAGTTCTGTGATAACCTCTGAATGAAGCTACCTCTTTGATAAGCAATAAATCAGCTGATATTTCACAGCCTCTAAACTGCAACATTGAAGATGGCTCGTTCTCCAATGCCAAAAAGACAACTGAAACCCTTGGCTCCGTTCACTGGAAGAATATTTGATCAAAAGTCGATTTCATAACATAATGAGCTCTTGTCCCAATGAAAACCTTATATCCTTCAAGAAGTCGACTTTTCTCAAAAAGCAATCATTTAAATAAAGTTCGAACTTTTCTTTTAATTTTTCCAAAGTCTCGAATGCACTTTTAATTATAAAATATAATTGAAAAGTAGCCCCTCTTTATGTTGGTCGACCCCTTTAAAAAATCACTTGAGTTATAATATTGAATAATATTATAACTTTATAATATAAGCTTCAAAATAATTAATATTTAATTTGACAGATAAATATTAATATCTTCCTCAAAATAAGTCCGATTAACGAACCGTCTGAATCTGGAGAATAAGTGATTGAATTTGCACACGACCAGACCATACTGCTAAAAATAGCAGGGGTGCTCCGCTGAGTTACTTAACTTACTAAAAATAGCAAGTCAAACAAATGATGTCCGAACGACCCTGAACGAAAGCCAAACTGGTAGATTCAGACAACCGAAGCCAAGCCAAGCTCCAACAAGACCCTCTATCCATCCTATCAGCCTACGAGGGTCACATGATAGGCTCTGAGAGATGTCAACTGGAAGGGGACATTACAGGTGCTACCTAGCAAATGCGCCCTAAGGAACAAGATGTATGAAAATTATTCTAAGTGTTTGCTAATGGCAGGGGAAAAACTCAAATGCGCCCAAGCTGGTGATGACATGTTAAAAAAATTTCTAAGTATCAAAATTTCACCTCTAGAGAAATACGCCTAAGTTTAACGGAGATGTGAAATTTGTCAGAGGCATGAATAAAATTGGCTGTGGATATGTGAAGAATACTCCGGCTTCATGAGATTGAAGAAGATTTTCAAGGAAAAGCAAAGAAAATTCACCCGGATGTGAAGAATGGATAAATTTGATGGAGAAATATTTTTCTAAGGTTCAAAATTCAAAAAATTAAATGTACCCCTTTGTTCGGAGACACTTGAATTCAACGCTTTCTGAAGGAAATTTTCTTCTGGGTATTGGACGTCTGCGATGGGGAATGGATTTTAAAGTCTTCCACACTTCGCTAAGGCCTTCGAGATGGAGATTTTTGATGGGTACTTAAACAATGGATTTTCTAAGGGGAAAATTTTAAAAATTTCTAAGGCAAGGAATAAATGATGTTTGAAGATAAAATGCCTTAAGTGATGAATTTGAAATTGAATGACTAGATGATTTTTGATCAAGTTCCTGATGAAAGCATTTTTTCTCGAGCCGGAGTTGGATGAAATGTCAGAGTGAACACCTCAGTTGGTGAAATGAAAACGGAAGCTCAAGTCTCCAAATTTGCTCTAAGGGGCATGGATGATAATGCGGAAATATTCTAAGGCAAGAGGAATTTAAAGGAAAAAGTTGTGCTGGAGGAAAATGATGAACCCTATCAGATGATGAGATCACTCAAACCTCAAAGTTAAAGCATGAAAATCAGGTAAGTAAAGTGAATTTATATTATGAAGTGTTTTGATGCCCTTCTCTTTGCTTGTTTTGCAGGAGGAACGTTGAGACCAAACGGTGATGACTTGGGGAGATGAAGTGAATACTTGGAGAAAATGGAAGTGTTGAGACTTAGTATGTGCCCAGCTCAAGTGACAAAGAAGAAATGTTTTCAAAGCTCAGGATGGAGGAAAGAAGGTCGTCCTCAAGCACTTTGGAGTGAAAAAAATAAACGACAAATCATCATCAAGAGAAGGAGGTTGCCACCTTGAAGTTAGATCAAGAACGTGCCTGCCGTACTAGTCCAAAAAGTTGAAGCAATGTGAACGCGTCTGTGAACAGGAATCTTCTAGAAGATGGTGGACATTAATTGGTCATTTATTACCCCACTCCTCTTGGTGGCGGTTTTTAGGGTGAATCTTGTTTAGGGTTGAGGTGGCTCGACCTAAGCCATCCAACCAATTGTAATCTGAGCCATCCGTTGGACTTGGCCAGCTATATAAAGGGGCATCCCCCCTCATTTGTACTAGTTAGACAGTGGAGCTTAAAGATCAGTTAGAGAGTAGAGTAGAGACACTTTAGTTGTAATATCTTAGCATAGCGTAGTTTGAAGGAGGAGGAAAGTTTTCCTTTGAAAACTTTGTAAGAGATTGTTGCGAAAAACTATTGTAATAAAAGATCTTTCATTGAATGGTGAATTCATCTTTGTTACGAGTAGCTAGCAAGATTTCTTCATCCCTTCGACTTCAAGTAGCGTAAAGTAGAGTAGTTTTCATTTTCATGCAAGTAGATGTTAGCTGTGGACTTGTGGAGTTAATCAAGGCAACTTCTTTTAATCCATACCACTAGCAGCTTGCTGACAACAAGTTTGCCTTGTGTGGTCGACTGGAAAACTTTACAAACTTAACTTCGGTTGTGGTTCACGTCTTGGCATGCATCGTCTTGATGGTGTCTTTATGTTGAACTGTGACTTGAAAACCTCTTGCCACTCCCTTGAAGATTGCACCGACTTTGTGTAAGTTGTCCAACGTGAGGCGGAGCAGAGTCTGGTTGAAGTCTGTTGAGATTGATCCCACGTCCCATCCTTAGATAGAACATAAACTTCTTAGGCTCTACACTCATTTTAAATTCAGTTCATTTCTGGTTAGCGTTAGGAAATTTGCACTTACCTGCCAAATCATCCAAATCACACAAAAGCCCTTAATCCGCTATCTGCTGTCAACTGCTGAACAATTGTGTAAGTCCCCTTGAAATACCAGCAAAACACATCGAGCCAACTGAGGGTATTCTATTGCATTATCAGAACCTTGGAGTTGAATGCATGATCTATCTCGCAATCTTAGCATGCAGGAAACTTTGTTCAAGAGAGGATAGAGTATCTGTTGGGAAACTTTATTCTGTGTTGGTGCAGTCATGAAAATCACATCAACAGAATTGGCGCTAGAAGGAGGGCTACTAACAACTACGGCATACAGTTGTATTGAAGAAGAAAGGGTTTGAAGTACAAAAAGTTCTATTGGAGAAAATTATCATGAGCCAAGATGGTGTTCTCTCAGGATTGAACAATCTCGCGCGCCGCCAATAGTAACAACTACATCTTGGATCGTATCAGTTCATTTTCGCTAGAGAAGCTGAAGAGAATCTTGAGGTCTACGCCCAGTTCATTTAAAGATTTTGTGGAGTTAGAGCTACCTATGAGATCAAGGAAGAAGAAAAAAAGTCATTCAAGCAAGGAAGTCCAATCAAGCTAAGCAGTTTCATCAAACGAAGAAGTTCAGTAAAGTGAAGGAGAAACAAGTGGAGAAGAAATTTCAAGTTTGTTCAGGACTCCACCAAGTATTTCAAGGTTTGCTCAACCAAGACAAGTACAAACACCAGTGTTTATTCAGCAGCAGCAACTCGTACAACAACAACCAGTTCAAGCTACTATACCTCAACAACAACCAACCCAAGTTATTGTGTATCAGTAGCGACAACTAGTTCAAGCAATGGCTCAACCAGGAGGTCAACCAACTCCAAATGGTGCTACATGGTTGGTTAACAACCCATCTCCGCTAGAGTTTCCTGATTACCATGATATGCCGAAGAATCCTGAATTTTTTTGTAGCAAGTTCATTGTCAATGATGTTAACCGCACGGCTGAGGACCATATCAAGATGTTTGAAAATCACCTACGCAATAGGCAGATTGGGTATGCAGACGTGGCTTGCCGCCTATTTCCACATTCTTTCAGAGAAGAAGCACACTTTTGGTTCATACACTTGCCAATTGGGTCTATAAGAACATGGGAGCAGATGAAGGAGGCATTCATCGGAAAGTTTGGTATACCAGTCACCCCTGTAGAGCTTTATCGTCAATTTGCAAAAGTGAGAAGATAGGACCAAGAGCCCATCCATGCATTCAACAATAGGTTCCAAAATGTCATGTCCCAAAATTGTAACACATGAAAATGCAAATCAATAAATAAATCATAATCACAAAACACATTTTAGTGTGAAATATAAATAACTAGATAAATAAATATCAAAAATGTAATGGCAATCTAAATATTATTATCAAGAATATTATAATTATAATACATTTATTATAATAAACGAGACAATTAATATTAGTACATTATAAATATCATAATAATAGAGATTTCACAAGAAAAAATATTACAAAATAATATTAATAAAATATTATTATAATTATAGTCATAAATATTATAATACATATAAAACCACTAGTTTAAGAATAAATATTAAGAAATAATATTTATATATTGAAGATGTAATGCAGCAATTATTAGTGAAAAAAAAGAAGGATTAATTATAAAAACAGCAGTTTGAAAAAATAAAATAAATAAATAAATAAAAGTGGTTTAAAAATAATAATGAAGGTTTAAATAAATGTTTGTGTCTTTTCATAAGGACATCACTCTTGAAAAGATGTATCCTTTAACATAGATATAAAAAGACATTGAATCTAAGAATCAGAAATAAAAAAGGAATCAATTAGAAATCTGCATAAAGCAGCAGATTGGAAATGAAATAAACTATGGGAGATTTATTTGATTAAGTGTTATTGTCAAGAATATATTTGGGGAAGTAAGTTTTATATATATATATATATAGATATATAGTAAGTGATATATATATATATATAGAGAGAGAGAGAGAGAGAGATTATTGGAAGATTAAAATTAATTAGAAATAATTATATATTTATACACGATCATTGTAATAATGATGCTTGCAGCAATTATTGAGCCTTATAAGTAATTACGATCATAATATAAAAATGGATAGATTAATATTTATGATCAATCAAATGTAAGATTGAAGGAAGGCGACTAAGGAATTAAGAATCATGGGAAGACACAACAGTTCAGGTGATGTATTCACTTAGCAATAATATTTAGCATATTCTAAATATAAGAACTAGATATTGTTAATTTGATTATTGATATAATGACCTCCTTTAATCTTAGCATAATGAGAATTATCATAGGAAATGATGAACTTAAAGAACCATTGGTAAATGAAAATATATTTGATTATAGGCATGAAATAAATCTTGGATGAAGGAAAATATATCTGATTGTTTAAAGATTGTCTGCTATGTGCTTGTAAACCTATTAGGATGGATGGAACATGGGTGAAGTGGATTGTCTAAAAACCCCACTTTCAGCCCCTTAGGCCCTAGACAAGGGATTGGGCTTTGCAGCCCCTTAGGCCCTTAACAAGGGATTGGGCTTTGCAGCCCCTTAGGCCCTTGACTAGGGATTGGGTTATAGAAAGATGGGGGTTCCACCTAGGTCTCTGCCCCTTAGGCCCGAGATATGGGATTGGGCAAGAGAAGGTGGTAGGCCTTAGGCCACTTGGACTCTATGGTTCCTCTCCCTTGATAGGACGAGTGTCTTCCGAGGTGTTGCCATGAGTGGAGTATGCAGGTACTAAGCCCCTAGGCAAGAAGGATTGTGATGGACAACCTCTTGAGTTTACATGAGGGCTTCAGGGCAGATCCACCTATGGCACTCCTCTTATGTCTTCATTAATTGATTTATGTTTGTGAATATATTTTGGATATCTAGATATTATTGCTAACATATATATGTGTATGTGGAAATGCTATTAAATTGGTGAATGCAGATTTCAATATAGGATTATTTCATTAGAGAAACACATTCCTTTTGGAAAGAAGAAACCCTAAACCTAATCAACAATCGAATTCTAGGGAAACCAAGCAAATACAAGAGCAAGGCAAGGTAAGGGACATTACACAAAAGGCCCTCACAAGGTTATGCGCTCCTTATGTTGTTGCTGATGCTCGAGAAAGCTACTATTCGACACTTGATCCTTTGACTACGATGTTTGTGAAATCTCACCCCACTCTGGCGAACATGAATCAAGCTTACGCTAAAGCTATTGAAGTAAGTCAAGGTTTAGGACATAATATAACTGGACCCTCACTATATACTGGCCTATTCACAATAAACAAGCAAGTGCCAACGCTTGGCTCAACATGGAATCAACAAGTTTCGGCGTTAAATGCAATTCCACAACTAGCTTATCAAGTGCAAGCACCATCAAGTCAGTTAGTTCTCCATCGTGGGATGCCTTTGTCCCAGACGCAAGTTACGTAGCCTATTTATCTCCAGAACACAGTGCCGCCAGTGAAAACTCAAGAGAAAGATGAAATAAAAGATTTAATAGAACAAGTGAAGAGGCTGTCAAATGAGGTGACTTACCTCAAAAGTCAAATAATCAAACACACACTATGCAACGAAATTATCAGGCACACCAAGGTGCTAATCGAGGATATCAAAATAATCCTCCAAGTCATTAGGATAACCATCAAGGATACAGTCATGAAAATAGTCATGGGTATAGGAATAACAATCAAGGATTTCAGAAGAGGTCCTGGAATACAGGGCCCAACAACGGAGGTGTCCTGTCACCATTGGACAATCCGCCACCTCCTGAAAACCGTCTTGCAGATAGAGTTTATATGGCCGAAACTACCTCATCAGGATGGTGTAGGTTACATAACACGAACCAACACTCTGAGCTTCGGTGTCGCGAATTCCAAGTTGTGGCTGGTATTCTCAAGAGTGAAGCACGGAATGCAAAGGCCACAGAGAACCCTCCAATTACAGGATATGAATTAGTCCCAGCGCCTAGATATGATCAGGCATTGATAATAGAAGATTGCAATTTCCCTCTTAAGTTTCAGAGTTACACACCCCCACCAGTTAATCACCAATTTCCATCAGCTTCAGCAAACGGTCCCGTGGGGATGCCAAAGTTTCAAATACCATCAGAAGTTCGCGCCACGTATGCATCACCAGAAGAGCCTCTTCATAGAGATGGTTATGTTTTTCTGCCTCTCAACAACAGCGTCTTGGTAGAAGGAAGAAGGGAGGTACAAGCTTTTCAGACTAGTAGAGGTGAAGCTCCTAAAGTATATTAGAGGAATTACCACCAACAACGTGAACCTTTGACATCATCGATACCTCCAAATAATTTCACAACTCCGCCACATCCCAACGCAAGCAATAATCCAAGTTTACCAAGAGATTCTCCAGAGTACAGGCAGCATAATGCAACGCAAGGCAGAGGTGGACAACAAGCTATTCAGCAGCCAGTTCATCAAGTTGGTCAAAGGCAAAAGGAGAGTCTTCCTAGAGAAGATGTGAAAAGTCTTAGCTCTTATGTACTAGAAGAGTTCAAAAGGATGAAAGTTAGTCTCCCCCTACATGAGCTAATGAAGATTTCAGAAGTAAGGGATACAATTATGGGAAGTTTGTATGAAACGCTCGTTGTGAGGAGTACGTCCCAAGAAGCAACCAGTGCACCAAGAAATCCTCCTGTTGTCACAGTCTCGTCTAGCGCAGGACACGAATATGGTAGAAGAGATGCCTTACACGCCATTTAACACTTGGGAGGCTCCGCAACAGCCTCAAATCTTCGTAGGTATGGTACAAGGTTCTTCAAACGCTCCTGAAAAGTCGAGGATTGAAGATAAAAGGAGAGTTCGGTTCAATATTCCTGCGGAGCAGAAGCAAAAACAAGAGCAAACGCAGAATCTGAAAGATGTTGCTCAAGATAACCAAGTTCAATTGGATAGAGAAGATGAAAGTAAGAACGCTTCAGTAGATGGAAGGAAAAAGCCAGTCATTTTTAATCAGGGGAAGGATGAGCTAGCCCCCTGTTGGTGTACGTTTTATCATCCACCGAACACACAGAATAAAATGTCCAAAGACACTCTATCCTCTCTTGAAAAACCACCGCGTATGCTAAGATTGCGAGAAGATCATATGGCGATTCCAAGGTTTCTTTTGACGGGTCTCGACGTGTGGATAAGCTCAATGGCCATTGTGATTTGCTGGTAATAAACAAGGGGACTTACGTTAAAGAACTTTTCACAAGTTTGGGACTTAGGCGGATTTATCATTAAAGGCTTTCTTCACTTAGGACTTCAATTTGGATCTCAAAAAAATAGCAAAAAGATAAGGGTTTAGGAGAATCTATTCTACGCCTAGGAATTTGAGAGACAACAAAGATTTGGTGAAGGGGATAAACCACACTTTGTTTCGCCTCCTACTGGATAACATACGCAAAGTGGGTGCAATCTTCAAGGGGTGTGATAATGATTTTCAGACCTCGAATGAGGCTGAAGTTAAGCTTCCACGATTATAAGCTCAGGCTAACTTTACGCATTGAATGCAAATCATCCATTCGAAGAAAGTATGAGCAATACTTCACGATTGAATTGATACGATCAATCTCTCATTCACTTAACCAACTTTCAAAGCAAATTCTATTTAATCTAATTCTAACTTTAATCTATGGCGGAAGAAGATATGCAACCTCGCTTACTATTTGACAATAAAGGTTATTCAAAGCAAATCATGCATAAGAGCTTTTATTATTCGAAATAGTCTCAATGCAACAATCTCATACTCTGTCTCCACACCAATGAAAGTGATAGATCACCAGTTTATATAGAGTTTCAAAAATCAAATGAAGGGCCGAGATTAAAACAATATCAACGGCCAAGATTATTACAACCCAACCCTAATTAGGGTTGCCCAAAATAACATGAGTTATCAATCAGTGAACTATCAGTAAAGAGGCAGTGGAAGCTATTATCAAGGAGAGGTGTCCTCCTCATGAGCAGCATTGCGTTCGATGAACCTGGACACTACTGCGATGACCTCCTCCATCGTGACAAGTGGTAGCATTCTAATCCGGAATTCAAGTCCGTCCAACTTCTCAGCGCATTTGGCAAAAGTACTTTCCCAATCCGCCTCTTGCTTCCCAAAATCATTTCGGATGGCTGAGAGTCTTGCCACTCTCGCAAAATCTTGTCTCAAAAATGATCCAGTGGCTGAGAAGAAAATCTCTTGAACCTTACGTTTCAACCTCTCCAGCTGCATGTCGTTCTCCCGGACAATCTCACGGTCGAACACTTCTGCAGCTGTCATATAAATCCTCTCCTGGATTTCTTTGACCTGCTCTTCAATTCTGAGCCCATCTTCTTTCGCCCTCTCCAGAACTTCTCTACGTATAGTCACTACCCAAAACCAGTGATGGAAATCATATGCTGCTCCTGTAGCAATCACCCTTCTTTCAACCAACTCTTCTCTTGGAGTGCCTTTCAAGGTCCTAAGGCTTGGAATAAGCCTCTCCTGCATGTCTTGAATACATTCCCATTTCTCTGCCATATCCATAAGTTTGGAAAGAAAAGAAGAGGTCCGCCCATACGCAAGTGCCAGTTTCTCCATGAACGAGGCTGCTTCCGTGCCTTCGCTCACCATCCAGTCCTGAGCCTCCTTGGCTGTAACCATTCCGTGCTCTACATCCTTGGTCACTTCCTGCGATGAATTGAGGAGAAGAGGAGCTACCGCATTACCCTGATCAAGTGGCTGGGTCAAATGCTGTATGTACTCCTTAAGGCGTTCAACCTCCTTTTTATACTCTTTCTTCTTAGCCACTTCTTTTTCCAATCTCGTTTTGATGATCGAGACGGAATTATCTAATTCCTCCACTTCTTGGCCTTTTGAGGTTGGGCCAAGATCTAAAGTGGTTATGGCATACTCTTGAGGAGTAATCTCGTCTCGTGGCTTGTCCACTGTGGGTACTGCAGTGTGTACGAAACGGCTGCCTGTCTCGTCCCTTTGAATAGTAGAGAATTTCTTGGCAGGCTTCTTGACTGCAACTTGCTCCAACCTTGCCAAGAAATCTGCAGTATCATCCTCCTCTTGGGCTTCTGCAGGTGGTTGAATCTTCATTATTTCTATCAGCCAATCTGGAATGGTCGGCTGCTCAATTCCATCTTCTACCTGAACCTCTTCCTCATTTGGAACATCAACAACCTCCTTGAGAGCAGAAATCATTCCCTCCTCGAAGTCATTATTTCGGACTTCTATCTCATTGTCTGAACCAAGTATTTCTGTGCCTGTAGGTGACGAGGGCTCCTCATCATCCAGCTGAATAGGTTCATCGTTCTCTTCCTGAACTGTAGGAGGTACAATTATTTCCACCAAGGACTCATCTATGGTAGCCATTAGCTCGTCAATATTTCGGGACACTGCAGAATGAAATGGTTCTCCCTTATGTCTTTTCTGAATAGGTTCTGCACTCGGAACTATTTCCTTCCTTTTTCTCTCCAATCTCAACCAAGTCCTGATGGGAAGCATCGGCATTGGAGGAATACGACTCTGTCTCGCTCAGTAGATCATACGTGAGCGTTATTCTTTTATGTCTCATTTCCTGGACCTGACGGTCAATCCACCACTGAGAGTATTTGACCACTGGTCTCATTAATGTGGCTAAGTCTGAATGCTTAGGCTCTGACCATCTCACAGGAGGAAGAGGTCGACTCTCCTCGAAGCGCGGCTGGATGTAGTCCCCATCGTCATGCAACTGATCAGGTACTCGACAAAATTCAATTGTCCTCATGAAGTCTACTGGCATCCTGGACCATAGTCTCCTCCTGACTTCGTATTCATCAGCGGCATCAGCCCAAAAGTCTTCCAGTTCCACTCTGTGCTTGTACCTTCTCCCCTCTACTGTCCGAATATTATGATGTGGGTCAAAGTTGACCCTGGACTTGTAGGCTGTAAATGGGTACCACTGGATTTCCAATCTAGCACTCTCAGCTGCCTGTGAGGACGGCAAGATTCCAACATATTCCCGATGAACAATGGGAATGTAATAGATGCCTTCTTGGTTGGCCTCTGGATGCTCTGATATTCTTCTAGCTGTCTCAGGACTTCGAGAAAAACCATCCGATTTGTCAGATAAATGGGCAACTTATAGGGATTTCCAGTAAATCCTTGGATCCTGATATATGTAAATTTTGGGAATTGGATGAACCAGGACCCATATTTACTGATTAAACTCTTCGCCTCATGACTCAACCTTTGATGTACTCCCCCTTGAAGTGTTCTGGTAATATGCATTAAGAACGCATCATGTGCCCTTCTGAAATGAGACTTCTCCTTCAACTGGAGTTGCGGGTAACAATCGTAAGGTCTGAGTTCGTTTTCTCCGCTGCCAACTTTTCCCTTGCAAGTTAGTCCTGGATACTTATATGATCTGGCCAACAAGTAGACAACATACGAGCTCATGTGAAAAGACTTAGTCTCTTCTAGATTGATCAATTGCTCGTGGAGATTGTCACTTATCATCCATGACCAATTGAACATTTTTACGCCATAAGTGATCTCATCTATGAAGTAGTACATCCAGCTCTCAAAAAATGCACCCTGCGGGTTGCCAGCTATTCTATTCAGCATCAATATGATGTCTCCAAAATCTTCTTTGAAGTCTGTCCGGCGAGGTGTTTTGGGCATCTTCTTTATTGATAGCTTAGGTTTGTCCAGCCATGCCTTGTTAACAGTTGTAGCGCATAAGTCTGGTTGGCTGTCATATAACTTCTTGGCTTCCTCCTTGGTCTTATAGACAGTCCGTGAATGTGCTGGGATGCCGAAGGTTTCTTGGATTGCCACCTCGCCTAAGTGTGCCATAATTTTGCCATCCGGTGCAATGATCTGCCTCTTTTGAGCATCATAGTGGATAGCACATTCTGCCACCAATTCTGCACAATCTATTGCAGGCAGGAACCCAGCTGCCTGGAAAATCCCGTTTCTGATCATCCGCCTGGCTATCGGTGTTGGAAGTCCATTCTGTCCATATACTCTTCTTTTGAACTCATCGAAGTCGACATGTCCGAGATCGGTGTCTACGACATTCCTCCATTTTGAATTGATTTTAGTCTCCCACTGGGCACCTTTGCTGGCGAACTTCATTTTTGCCGTCTTTGATGATTCGCTCACCGTGGTCATTAACCTGCAGTCAAAAATATTAACATTAATACAAAGACTTTTTTCTTTAAAATAATTTACTTAACTGCCTTGTGTTCGGATGATTTACTTTCAGCTTATTAAATAATTGAATTGCTGCGAAAAAGCAAGCTGAAAGTAAATGGATGAAGTTGAAAATTTCGCCAGAATTGAATCAACATGAAAGAGACAGATGAAGAATAGCAAATCTATCAATCGAACTTCAAACCTCAATGAAGAACTGCTGGCTGCAAATCAGATTTAAATTCTGATAATTTAAAAGAAGAAGTGCGCCCCTCTTGCACAAAAGAATTTCAACTTTCAACAGATAAATCTTTTCCCTTTTCTGAGAGAATTCTCCTTTAGCATAAGATTACTTCTTCCTCTAGAAATTTCGATCTTGCCTATCGAACAATTAACTGCCTAAGAATTTTGAGAGAGATCAAATTTTTTTTCAGATATGTCTGTGAAAAATGAGTTGCTGAAACTCATTATAATGCTGAAGAATTTAATTTATTTAGCAACTGCCTTTTCTTCTATTGATCTCGATTTGTTTTTACTTCAAACAGGCAAGTTTCCTTTATTTTTCGAAAAGAATCTGTCTCGAGTTTATCTAGGCAAATCTCATTGATCTTCAAAAATTCGATTTTTTGCTTAAATATTTATCTTTGATTTTTCGAATTTTGAAAGAAAATATTAAATATTTAATTAAATTCGACCTTTCCAATCCTTTAAATCATTAAATATTTAATTAAATTCGACCTTTCCAATCTTTTAAATCATTGGCGAATTTAATTTTTTTTCATTGGATTTCATCTTTACCCGGCACAATTTATTTTCCTCCAAAACATCTCTGGCAAACTTCATTTTGTCCAAGGCATTTAAATTTCCGAGTAGTTGAAAATAAATTATTAAAATATTAAAATATTTTAATTTATTCCAATTCGTTCGTTTTGGACCCATGGCTATTTCGATTTTCTCTTCATTTTCCTTGGCTAAAAGTGTATTTTCCAATTTTATTCTCAATTTCGTCTAGCCAAGTCAAAACTTAAGCCATTCTGTCGACAATTGTTATGCCAAATCCTTATTTTTCTTTGCCATGGCGAACTTTTTAATTGCATTGAGCTTATTTTCTTCTGCCAAAGTCAAATTTTCTCTTGCTCGGTCGAATTTTTCTAGGCAAAATCCTTGTCTGGATGTCTTTATTAGGCAAATTTCCTTGACGCTTGACAAATTTTTATTCCTTCTGGCCAAGGGTGATCTTTCCTTTCTCCTTGCCTTGTGCATTTTTCTCTGGCCAAAGTTGTCAATTTTTATAACATTTTCTCCAGACATCCACACTTAGGCAATTTAATTTCTCTTCCATTTTCATGCTAGGCACACTTCATTTTTTTCTTTGCCATAGCCTAGGTGGACTTCCCAAAGTCTTTTCCACTTTCCACATGCCATAGCGAGCACTCTCCCTTCAAACTCTTAACACTTTCCTCTTAAAAATGTCATAACACTTAGCCAAAAATCTCAATTTTTCATCCTTTAGGCCTCTATACTTAGGCAAATTTTCGAATTTCTCTTGACTAGGCACCAAACACTTAGCAAAAATCGTAATTTCCTCCCTTCATAGACCATGGCAGACTTTCCAAGCACTTGGACAAGGTGAAGGTGGACTTTCTATAGTCTTGGACATCATCTCTTTGAACATGGCGGACTTCCAAACCTTTTAGCACTTGCCTTAACACTTTATCTCTTGAAAATGTCATAACATTTAGCCAAAAATCGATTCTCCACCTTTTTAGGCTCTTACACTTAGGCAAATTTTCGAATTTTTCCTTACTAGGCACCAATACTTAGTGAAATTTTCGATTTTTTCCTCTCTCATGTGCCTAGGCGGACTTTCCAACCTATTGGCAAGTGTGTGGCGGACTTTCTAACCTCTTGGCACTTCCTTTCAAGTGTATGGCGGACTTCCTAAGCTCTTTGGACAAGCATGGCGGACTTTGAAGAATCTTTGACACTCCCTTCTTGAGGCTGGTGGACTTTGGAGGAGGCTAGGACATTGCAAGGCGGACTTTAGAGAGTCTTGGCATCATCTCTCTTGAAGCTAGCGGACTTCCTCTTAGTCTTGGACATTCCTTCTTGAGTGCTGGGCGGACTTTCCTTAGTCCTTGCCATCCTCTCCTTAGTGCTGGGCGGACTTTGAAGACTTCCAGACACTCCTTCCTTCGTCCCTCCTTTCAAGGACCTCCTTCATGGCTGGCGAATTTCTTAGACTTAGCCAAATTTCTCATGAATTCCATTCTTTTTGAGTTGATTTTCAGTGATTTTTGCTCAGATCTGATTGATTTTGGACTGATTTTTCAAGAATCTGATACTTTTCAGTCTGATTTTCTCATGCTTTTTACTGATTTTTTTAATGCTTTTTGCTTGCTTTTCCAGATTTTTCAATGATTTTTCAATTTTCTCTTTGATTTTCTGAGTGATTTTTCGAGTTTTTCGAACTTCTGAGTGGATTTTTGAAATTCGAGACCTTTCCAAATATAGAAACTTTCTAAAAATATACAAAGCAAAACCCTAAAAAATAGGGAACCCTATTTGGTCCAAAAATGCCAAAAATAAAAAAGCGAAAAAGCAAAATTTCCTAAAAAGTAGGAAGTCTCAGAATTGGCCGAATTCACAGGTGATCTTCATTTCTTGGGCCTTCTGAGCGCTTCCATGACGTCTATGCGCTGATTCAAGCATGGATTATTGATTTAGCTCGGGTAACTCTCGACAAACTGACTTGAAACTCTCAATAAGGTGACCTCATGAAACCGTTGCAAGGAGACAAAACCCTAAAAACAAGCAGACTACTAGGGGTCCCCATTGGCGATGGGGCGATGTGTGAAAAGGTCACAACACCCCCTTCCTTGTTTCAGTCAGAATTTTTGGGAAGTTATTGCATAACTGTTTGATCGATTCCGGTGCATCAAGTAATGTCATGCCTTTGAAGGTATGTCAGGCGTTGGGTATAATTCCACTCTAGACCAAGAAGAAGGTGACTCAGCTGGATAAGTCTGAAGTTCCAGTTGTCAGAGAATTAAGTAATATCCATATGCAACTAGTAGCGGATCCCAGAATTCAGAGTCGCATTGACATATCAGTTATGGATATACCAGGTGGTTATGGCATGCTATTGAGCAGAGATTGGTCCAAAAAGCTAAATGGATACATCGCGACTGACTTCTCCCACATGTGGTTGCCTTGGAGAGGATTTCCAAATCAGATAAAAATTGAAAGTACACCACGGCTCAGATTAATGATCACAGAATGTGGTGAAAATAGTGATGTTTTGTTCGTGGAAACTGATTTGGGTTCATATAAGCCCATTAAGAAAGAAGTCCTCATGTTGCAGAGCTCGAATGGAGAAAAGTTTTTAGAGGATACGCCTGCCTCCACACTATTGATAGATCTCCTTTTTACATGTTCATTCCTTTACTCTTCTATCTTCTTAAAATCTGATGTGTATTTAATATATCTCCCTTTTTCTATATTTTCCCATATCCCACAACTTATTTTATATCCTTATACCTCCATAAAGAGAGGCATCTCTTTGAATAGAGATAACCCCACAAATGGACATGACTTTTAGTTAAACATTCCTTAATGATATCTCAAATTATTTTCATTTTATTATTTTGTTTTGATGTGTATTATATTTTACTATTTTATTTTTAATTTATTTGTAATATTATTTATATTTATTTATAGTATTATTTATATTTATGATTTAAATATGTATAATGTTAATATTTATAATATTATATATAATATTTATAATATTATCTCTTAATAATTATTTGATAATTATGATAGTATTTATATTAATTAATTTTATTGTGTATCGTCGATATATATTTATAATTACAATATTATCTTATGATGATTGTAATTATAAATATATTAAAACGATAATATGTTGTACCCAAAACCAAAATTTTTGCTTCACTAAGGCATTTTGCTTAATTGAGTCTTAACCTTGTTAAAGTGATGTTAGAAGGTTGTTTTTGGGGTTTTTAAACATGGAGTTGGTGTCAGTGTAATGTCAATCTGTTACTGAAGTAATTCAAGGAAAATGAAAATCTGAACAAAAACATCAAAATTTTCTATCTCTGGAGAAGGGAGCACATTCTCAAATGGGCGCCCTATCTTTTAGGGGTCCAGATCCTGTTTTTCAGGGTTTGTCACCTCCAGCAGACATTTGTCCGGCATCACGTCAGCTTCGCAGTGAGCTATCAAGCTTGTCAAACGGACCTGTTTTGCTCAAGTTATGAAAGATACAGTGCAAAACAAGGCAAAAGCGAGAATTGGCTAACACTAGAGAAAAGCGCAACTTTTGAAGAAGGTGCCCATCTTTTTGAGGTGTCAAATGAAGGTTTTTGGCTAAATGTCACCCAAGATGTTTGTCTTATTTTTGTTCGAGCTTCGCGACGCATCCGTTAGTGGGTGAATCTAAGTTGCTGAAGTGCCTGAACTGGAGGTCAAACCTGGGGTCAAATCTTGGTCAGAATATCAAGGAAATGAGCAAAAGAGCACATTTTCAGAAAGGCACCTGAGCTTTTCAAGCCTTTAATGCTTTCTTTTTGATGATCTTAGATGATCAATGTGTCCGTGTTACGCTCAGCTTTCCGTTGCTTGTCTCCGTCAGATCAGAGGATGTCTCAGCAGCTTGCAGTCGGAGTTTTTGTGTTATTTTTGTCATTTCCAGAAATAGCCAAGTCTGGAGGAAAAAGAGCAACTTTTGAAAAAGGTGCCCTTGATTTTCACCCCTCAGATGATGTTTTCTTGGGAAATGTGCCTTTGCAGCTGTCGTGCAGAATGGAGTCAGCTCCGCAGTGAACCTGAGATCCAGTCTTGAAAGTTGGTAAAACAAAAGTTATGAAGGATTTATTTTTCCCTTTGTACGAGATCGAGATGTCAAAATGTGACTAAGTCTGAGGAAAAGCGCAGCTTTTGAAAAAGGCGCTTGGATTTTTGAGCTTTCAGATGTCAGTTTTATGGTATGCAGTCTCAAGGTACCTTTTGATTAGTTTTTGTTCAGCTCTGCGATGCACCTGTTAGCCAGCCAATCGGAGAAGTCAGCCAGCCAGTGTCAGAAGATGAACAGAGGTCCCGACAGAGGTTTTAGCTTAAATTTTCATGAAATTTGGCTAAGTCTGGAATTCGCCTTAAGAGTTCAAAATTGGATTTTCGAAAGAGAGTTGAATGGACGCCTTAACTGGAGTTCTGGCTGCAGTTAGACTAAACGTTTTCTGGGTTGTCATCTTCAATTCATATATTGGCATGTCGAGTGATCTTTCAGTTTGCATGTCAAGTTAACTAGTTTGCATGTCAAGTTAACTAGTTTGCATGTTGAGTTAACTTGTTTGCATGTTCAGTTAACTAAAGTCTGTACTTGAAAGTCAACTTCAGTTCACATGCATGACGAATTTTGGTTGAAATTATGAAAATTTTGTGAAGTAGGCGCTTCACCCTTTGTCAACTGAAGTTCCAAAAGGGGACGCCATATTTGATTAAATTAAATATCATGAATTATGTGAAGTTGGCGCATTTTCTTTGGAATGTCAACTTGAGTTCCAAAAGGGACGTTATTTTTAGAATTAAAGCATGTGAAGTTGGCGCATTCACTTCTTGAATGCCAACTGAAGTCTTGAAAGGGTCGCCATTTTTAGAATTGATTTAAAGCATGAAGTTGGCGAACTCATCTCAATCAAGATTGTCAACTGAAGTTTTCAAAAGGGACGCTTTAGTTCTTAATTGTTAATTTAATAAATTTTGAAGATGGCGAATTCAATGAAGATGGTCAACTGAAGTCTAAATCGCATGGTTTTGTCAACTGAAGATTGAAAGGGAAAACCCTAAAGCATGGTGCTTTATTTAGCATATTTTAGTTTTAGTTAACTAAAATGAGGTCCAATTAGAAGCCAAGCGCCATTTTTCAGGCTTTAGTGCTTTATGCGAATTTCAATGATGAAAACTTATTTATTTCAGCCTTGGCGTCCATTATTTCTTCATTTCAAGCTTCGAAGTTCATATTCTTCTTGAGCGACCAGCAAGCTAAAGGTGTTACAGGTGTCCGAATTCAGCGTTGTTCATAGCAACGAGTTCAGATTGTTCAGAGGAAGGCGATTCTAGACTTTATTTTCACTTTGCATGCAGGTTTTATCAAGTTCCAAAAAGAGATTGGCGAATTCTTCATAAGCAGAGCAAATAAAACTTTCTATCTTCTGTCTTATTTCTTCTATTTCTCACCTTAGGTACTTTCTTCGCATGTCAAAGAAATTCAACACATATTCAGAATCTGATCATCTGGGTTCGCATATTTCAGCATTTGCAGCAAAACCCACGTCTTAGATTTTTTCGAGAAAATTGCCCCGTAGCCTTCATTCTGAAGCTCTGTGCTTTTTTCCGAAGATTTCTTTGCATGTGGGCTAAAATCACATCTTTTTGAAAATAAAATCATTTGGGTTTGTTCAAAATTCCGTTATGCACAAAACCCATGTTCCAGATTTTCTCAAGAAAAATTGCCCCGGAAAGCTCTAAAAACCCCTGCAGTTCTCGACTGAAAAGTCTTTACATGTTAGGCTAAACGGCGGTTTTTCACAATTTTGACGTTGTGGGTTGTCTTAGAATCCTTTTCTAGACAAAACCCATGTCTCAGAATTTTTGGTGAAAATTATCCTCCGACAGGGTATTTTTAGCCTCACCAGGAGCCATTGTTAGCCTCTTCAGAAAGTTGTCAGAACATAGCCGTGTTCACAGTCAACGGGCAAGTTTTTCAGAAGGCGGTTCAACTAGACTGGATTCAAGACCAAAGCGGTCTTAATTTAGGTTTTCATTAGAGCAGCTGACAATGAAGCGTTACGCTGCAAAAGGAACAGAGATCACTTCATTTATGGAGCCGCCAAAGTCACTCAAATCCCATGCCATTGTCTTTGTGAAGATGGTACCTACGCTGATCTCGAGGTTGTACAAACTAAGTTCCAGAAGCATGTTCGTGATATCTTGATGGAGATTTTGGATCACATTTCAATGATTTCAGCTAGTTTAAGAAGGCGACTGAAAATGTTAAAGAATGTATGCATATAGTCAAGGAAAGTGATAGAGAATTGAAGAAGCAGATTGTTATTTTTGGACAGCGTCAGAGTGCCGGAAGACAGAGTAATTGATGAGTTCTTGGTCGAAGTGTTAGACCGAGATGACATGGAGTGATCTGCCAGTTGGAACCTGCAGTTAATTTCAAGGGTTGAGTCATGAGCAGCAGTTAACTCGACTTTCAGTCTTGAGTTTACTTGCTGACTTAACACATGCTTATCTCATCCTTGGAATTATCATCACGGGAGTTAGGGTTAGGGTTTCCAGTTAACTGAAGGTAGTGTCCAGTTAACTTTGCTTTAAATAAGGACGTGCATGCTTGCACATGGTCCATTTAGGTTAAATGTACCGGTTAACTGATGGTAGCTTTCCAGTTAACTGTATAGTTTACTTCATTAGGGTTTAATAATTAATCTTGCATGCATTTGCGAGACTATAGTTAACACAAGGTGATTTTAGGGTTCCCTACACCTTGATGTATATAAATAAGGGCTTTTGCTCATTTGTAATTAACTTTTGCACGAGAGAAATATATGCTGCGCCTACCTTGCCCTCAATATTGCTCTTTTTGTATCTGTTCATGTGTCTTCACTATTACGATGAATTGCTATGCCACATAGGGTTTCATGCAATTATAATGGTGAATTCTTTCTGTTTTGTGCATCTTTACCATTATGATCAATTGTTATGCCACATAGGGTTTCATGCGATTGTAATGATAAATCTGTTTTGTGAGTCTTTACTATTATGATCAATTGTTATGCCACATAGGGTTTCATGCGATTGTCATGGTAAATTCTTCCCATAGTTTAGATAAATCTGTTTTGTGCCTAATAAACTTGTTCAGATTGAGATAATAGTTGCGCCACCTTGCCTTCAAGTAGAGAATCTGCACTTGGTTATCGTGTGTTGTCGTGGACAATAAACTAATTCGGATTGAGATAATAGATGCGCCACCTTGCCTTCAAGTAGAGAATCCGTATCCAGTTTATCGTGTGATGTTGTTACCAATAAACTTGTCTAGATTGAGCTGATAGATGCGCCACCTTGCCTTCAAGTTGAGAATCTATACACGTTTATCGTCTAATAGTCAAACCCTGCTCCATTTCCTCATGCTCTGTTTTCTTGAGGAAATTGGATAGATTTAAAGTAGATAGCTTAGTTGTAGTTAATGATCTGCGAAACCAGAAAATCCTTAGCTGCAGCGTTCTTGGTTTTCTTAACCTTGTGCCTCTTCCAGCTGAGAACAAAAAGATATGTAATGTCCCCTTCTCAAACCTGATCTATCCAGTGACCGTTGGCCTTTTTTCTGGAAACCCGAAGGCTAATCGAAAGGTAAAATTAGGGTTTCCTATTTTTTGAGGTTGTCTTTGCTCGGAGTTGGTGGATTTGATGGCGGATTCTTTCTGGGTTTTCAGAGAGCTCCGCAGTGGTATGTTCACTTCGGCATTCAGAGCATATTCTGGAATTTACTATTTTTAGTAAATTCTATTTTTGGCAGCTTTTCAGTTGGGTTCAGCTTGGTTGACTTCCTGCTTCAGTTTGGTCAGTTGACTTGCTCAGGAATGGCTTCATGGCACATCCGGAGAGATAAGTTAAGTCATTTAATTTAAAAGTCACGTTTTAAATAGTATATTTTAACGTTGACCCCTTGGCCTAGTCTATTGACTTAATGTTGTTTTGAAAAGTGGTCTTTTGAGGGTGGCGCCTTCATTAAGATTATTTTATTAATTTCCAAAGTCAAAGCAAGCTTCATGTGGGCGCATTTATCAAGGAGTTGAATTTAATTAAAATATCAAATATCAAGCTTGTAAGGAAAAGGACGCCATCTTGAAGAAAGGGTTAGGGTTTTGACATTGAAGCAGATTCTAGGGTTTCGTGAAGTCAACAGGAAATTATAAAAAGGAGACTTTGAGCATCATTTTTCATCTTTGGACTACAGTACTGTTATGCTGCCGATTTGGCTCTGGGTTTGCTTCGAGGAATGAAGGCCTCCTAGCTCGGGCATCGCTTCTTGTTTGTAAGACAACAACTAGTGGTGATTCTTAGTCTAGTTTGTGAGTACGTTGGAGTTTGTGCTTTGTAATCTGCATTTATCGTCTTAGGTTCAGTTTTTCATGTTAGAAGTTTCTGGTTTTTGGCATTCTAGCTTTAGCAGATTCGATGTTTTGTTCATAACTCAAAAAAGACAAAAATATTAGTTGTGGGTATTGTTTATTTCCTTCAACCTTGGCTAGGCGCCCATGTATGCAAGTTTGTGGATTTTTTGAATGAGAATCTGATTTTTAAAAGCAAAGTCGCCCCTGTCAGCTGGGCCGTACCTTTCATGGTGTCTTGGGATTCGTGCATTTACTATAGTCTGCATTTTAAGTCTGTTTTATGTTGTTAGTTTGAGCGCCTTCTTGCTAAGAGTGATTTGCATTCAATATCTTGTTAATTGAGTGAGTTTCAAGGGAGATCCGAGCTATTCCATAAATCTATATGTTGCTAGTTTTATGAAGAAAATACAGTACTGTCATAACAGCTTGTAGAAATCTGCACCTTCGTTCTTGGATGGGTGTTGGGAGCTCTTAAAGACTTCGAGGAGACTTCATTGGAGATTGCCCAAGTTGAAAAAGGTTGGATCTGTTTATGCTCATGCAGTTTAAGCTTTAATTCTCAGCGAAAAGTAATTCTCTAATATTGTTGTAACTCCATTCATATGCTGATTTGCATTGTTCGCAAGATATCAATTTTCCTATTGTAAGCTGGCAGTAGTACTGACGGCAACTTAGATTCTTGCTTTATCAGCTTGTAATGCTCTTCTTACTTTCAGCAGTTAATATTGTTTAATTGACCTCCGCCCTATGGTAGCTACTCTCCCATTCTGGGTTAGCAAGCACATTCTGGGTGTTGAGTGTTTTCAGCTTTCAGCATTTCTCTTTCAAGCATTGTTATTGTAATCACTCCGTCATATGGTCGCCCCTCACTCCGCATTGGATTGGGTAGCACATACTTGACGTTGAGTTCCCTTTTAGCATGTAGAGTAGAAGATCCTCTGACCATATGCTCGCCATCATCGGCACCATTCTTGGTTAGAGTTGCTTTTGCACGTTTTGGTTTAACCTCTAACCTTAACGGGTGCATTGCTTGTAATTTGCAATTGTTAAAAAATCGAAAAATTTGGCTCGGAATATTTCAAGATAGGACTTAGATTACTTTTCTTTTCCATGCATTCCAGCACTACGAGGGAGCTTCCCCTCCTAATTTGAAGAGCACTCATTACGCAGTGTGCATAGCTGTTTGTACAAACCTGCACTCCAGAGGTGTTAGTTTTTATGCCAACATAATATTTTCTTTTATAATTTTAATATGTATTGTGTTATTCATTTTCACTTATTTGTATCTCAGAGTGTTCTAATTTCGGGAACATGACAGTCCTCCCCTCCCAAATTTGCTTGTCCTCAAGCAAAAACATCTTAGTTCCTTCTAGGATCTTTTCTTCGAATTTTTCATCAATGGTACCCAAGTTAGTCATGTTTATATATATAAGTTAAATGAAAATGTTCTATAATGATTACTCTATTTGAATGCAAATATATAAATATATTAAATGTATACTTATCTTATATTTTCTCTTTGTGATGGGGACATCACAAGTCTCCCCCGCTTGACATTGCTTGCCCTCAAGCAATCCTTATAATTCTTTTCCTTCCTTGATCTCTTTTGCGTTCTTTTCCGGTACAAGGGTCTTCAACCTGCATTTCTCTCTTCCAATCAAGCCCAAGAGCATGGAATGAACATCTCGTCATTCGGCCTCTTGGCCCCGGCCCTGGGGTTGGCGTACTTGATGTGGATGTAGTTCTCTCTCCCAATCAAGCCCAAGAGCACGGAATGACACCTAGTCATTTGGCCTCTTGGCCCCAGCTAGGGGTTGGCGTACTTGATGGAAATGTATGTTCCTTTTTCCAATCAAGCCCAAGATCACAGAATGACATTTAGTCATTCGACCTCTTGGCCCTAGCTAGGGGTTGGCATACTTGATGGGAATGTATGTTTCTTTTTCCAATCAAGCCCAAGAGCACAGAATGATATTTAGTCATTCGGCCTCTTGGCCCCAACTAGGGGTTGGCGTACTTGATATGGATGTAGTTCTCTACCCCAATCAAGCCCAAGAGCATGGAATGAACACCTATTCATTCGGCCTCTTGGCCCCAGCCCTGGGGTTGGCGTACTTGATGGGAATGTATTTTCCTTTTCCAATCAAGCCCAAGAGCACTGAGTGACATCTAGTCATTCGGCCTCTTGGCCCCAGCCTTGGGGTTGGCGTACTTGATGGAGATGTGTTTCCTCCTTCCAATCAAGCCCAAGAGCACGAAGCGACACCTAGTCATTCGGCCTCTTGGCCCCAGCCTTGGGGTTGGCATACTTGATGGGGATGTGTTTTCCTTTTCCAATCAAGCCCAAGAGCACGAAGTGACATCTAGTCATTCGGCCTTTTGGCCCCTGCCCTGGGGTTGGCGTACTTGATGGAGATGTGTTTTCTCCTTCCAATCAAGCCCAAGAGCATGGACACCTAGTCATTCGACCTCTTGGCCCCTGCCCTGGGGTTGGCGTACTTGATGGAGGATCAAAATTTTAACTTTCACCTAGAATGTCTTTTAATCAAATCTCAATATTCATTAAGAATGCCCTTATTCACAAGAATGTCTTATTAACTTATTTTGAAGCTATTACATCCAAGAGTTTATTTCTTGTTCTAGTCAAGAGCCATCATATTTGCTGTAATGTCCCATTATTAGTGACATAAAATGCACAAGTTAAAATTTGATTTTTAAAGATTGTTTGATAAAGAGCAATGAAAGATTGATGGAATAAGATAAATGAAATGCATTATTATCAATTAGTGCTTAACTAACATAATTTGATATGACTTATTACTTTGGATTGGAATAGATCTTCACCTTGGCTCCTCTTTCCTAACCTCATTGGAGGAGGGATGCCTTACAGTGCCGAGGGTGCGTGACCAATCTCCAAGTAGACTCCCTCAGGATTTATTACCATCTTGGGACATCCAACATGGGATCGAACTTACCAGCCTTTCCCCCCCACAACCATCCTCTCCTCGGTGAGCGTTAGCGAAAGGGATTGTTGGCTCTAAATCTATCCTCGCAACAAGCCGTAATAACTTACGAGGAATGTAATAATTGCTGCACGCAACATTATTACATAATCAGATATTCTTTTATGACTACTGATTGTGAACTTATATATTTATATGTATAGGTGTAATTATACTTGCTCCCCTGCACTCACTATGAATGCTTCTTCTATAATATATTTCATGAGTACCTTAGATGTTAAACATCTTTTGAGATCCCCTAGGTGGAATTCTATTATACCATTTGACATCATAGTGAATAAACGGAGTTATTATAGTTACAAATAATATATTATAAGTATATATAATTGTATATGTCCACCATCTATGATGTATCTACAAATCTTAATATATGTGTATATATTAAATATATACTTATCAATTGTCAATATGTCTTTCCAACTTTTAATATACTTATCCATCCTAATATATTCAAATCATAATATACTTAAATATATTTATTTGTATCTTAGTATAAATGGCATTCAATAATTTATTTACCAAATATACAAATTGCAATATATACAACAACCATACTTTATTTAGTATATATATATATATATATTTATCAATCCTTAATTGAATATTCATCAATCATAAATATATTTAAATATAAATATCCCACATAATATATTAAATATATTTATAAAGCATCAGCCATAATATATTTAAATATATTTATCAATGACCACTGTTATTAAATTCCAATTTTAACTAACAACCCTTAACTACTAATTTCAGCATGCGTTTATCTATATTTATTATTAAGCATCCATTCGTCCTTATTTTATTTCTGAATACTTACCTTTTGATTGGTCTGCAAGAATAATATTATTTTCCCTCTTTTCTTTTTAGTAGATCACAATTCTCAGCAACTGATTATTTGCCCGTACGTAATGCAGCCACTACTTTATCCCTTGCATTTATCATTTCTGTTCGATGCCCATAAAGATTTCATTCTATTCTTTAAATACCCACGATTTGGGTGGAGGATCACACCCTTTCACCAATCGTGGCTTCCTTGAAGGATTGCATCTCTTTCTTTGGGTGCTGACTTTTCTTAAGTTAATGTCTTTCTACCTTTTATATTATTCTGGCCCATCCCTTGCTTTTTAATACTATATATATTTTTTTAATTGTTCATGGGTTTATATCTTCTATGATTTTTTAGGAAAGAATATTTGTCAGTTTAGGATATGGGTTATGATATTATAATTTCAATTGTTATTATAATTAGATTCATCATTTACAATTATTTATTTATGATGATCATGATTAAGATAGTAATGGTTAAGTTGTTATTATTATAATATTATCCACGATAATGGCAATTACTCAAATTTATATTTTGATATTTATTTGATTTCGGTATTTGTATTTTAATGTTTCATAAGTGATGCGACAAATTTAGGGGACATGACATTTTCCCTCTCTGAGTTTTATTCTTAAATGCCTTAATGGTTTCTTCTCTTTCCCATGTAGCATCGTCTTAAGGAAGTCCCCTCCACTTGATTAGAAACTCGGTAATGATCCTATTCCTTAATTTCCTTTCCCTGGTGTCTAGGATACATTTTGGCTCTTAAGATAAGTTGTTTTTCATCGTCTAGAGGAGGTAACTCATGCACACAAGCAAGTAGCTCAAGCGGGTAACAAGCAACTCAAGCACATAGGCAAGTAGCTTAAGCACATAGGCAAGTAGCTCAAGTAGACAAACAAGCAACTCAAGCATGTAAGCAAGTAGCTAAGCAAGTAGCTCTAGCAAGTATGCTACTAGCTCAAGTACACAGGTAGGCAGCTCAAGAATGCAAGCAACCAGCTCAAGCATGCAAGTAATCAGCTAAAGCAAGTAGGCAAGTAGCTTAAGTAGACAAGCAAGTAGGCAACCAACTCAAGCAAGTAGGCAACTAGCTTAAGCATGTAAGCAAGTAGCTCAAGCAAATAGGCAACCAGCTCAAGCATGTAAGCAAGTAGCTCAAGTAAGCAAGCAACCAGCTCAAGCAAGTAGGCAGCCAGCTCAAGCATGTAAGCAAGTAGCTCAAGCAAGCAAGCAAGTAGCTCAAGCAAGTAGTCAACCAACTCAAGCATGCACAAGATGGCAGGAAAGATGCTCTGATACCACTATAATGTCGCCTATTGGAATACTCTTGAATCTTGTTTTAGAATCACAAGCCTAATGTAGTTGGGCTGTAACTTATCACTTGTTTCCCATTCTTTTCTCCATTTCCTTCTTCCTTCTATACATATCTCATTCTTTCCCTTTTTATATCTTCACATTCAAATGAGAAGATGTATCTTTTTGAAAAGAGACATTCATTAGAAAGGAGACAACCCTTTGAAATGATTGTTGCCTTTTGAAAACTAATTCCAAACCTTTCTAATTTCTATTTTATTGTTCTCTACACACTATTGATAGATCTCCTTTTTACATGTTCATTCCTTTACTCTTCTATCTTCTTCTTAAAATCTGATGTGTATTTAATAGATCTCCCTTTTTCTATCTTTTCCCATATCTCACAACTTATTTTATATCCTTATACCTCCATAAAGAGAGGCATCTCTTTGAATACAGATAACCCCACAAATGGACATGACTTTTAGTTAAACATTCCTTAATGATATCTCAAATTATATTCATTTTATTATTTTGTTTTGATGTGTATTATATTTTACTATTTTATTTTTAATTTATTTGTAATATTATTTATATTTATGATTTAAATATGTATATTTTAATATTTATAATATTATATATAATATTTATAATATTATCTCTTAATAATTATTTGATAATTATGATAGTATTTATATTAATTGATTTTATTGTGTATTGTCGATATATATTTATAATTACAATATTATCTTATGATGATTGTAATTATAAATATATTAAAACGATAATATTTTCTTTTATAATTTTAATATGTATTGTGTTATTCATTTTCACTTATTTGTATCTCAGAGTGTTCTAATTTTGGGGACATGACATATTCCATGCCGTTATCATCTTGAGGATGGCACGTATGTTGAACTTGATGTAGTACAAGTTGAGTTTGAAGGGCTAGTTCGTGATAATCTCGAAGGAGATCCTGTGGCAGCCAAGTTGGATCACATCTCAGTGATGACAACTTTTTTCAAAAAGGCAATTGAAGAAGTCAGAATATGCATGGGAGCGATCGGAGATGGTGATAGAGAGTTGAGCAGGCAGATTATCATTGTGGACAGCGTCAAAGTACCACAGGATAAGGCAATTGACTAATTCTTGGACGAGATGTTAGACCGTGATGACCTGGAGTAATCCGCCAATTGGGACCTGCAGTTATTTTCTAGGATGGAGTCAAGAGCAGCAGTTAACTCGACTTTCAATCTTGAGTTCTTATTGCTGATTTCATGCACGCACATCTCTTCCTTGGGATTATCTTCGCAGGAATTTAGACTTTCAGTTAGGAGTAGTTAACTGATGTTAGTTATCAGTTACTTTTATTTCAAATAAGGACTTGCATGTTGCACATGTCCAGTTTAGTTGACTACTGTTTTGGTTAACTGATCATAGCTTTCCAGTTAACTGTATAGTTTCCTTTATTAGGGTTTAACAATAAAATCTTGCATGCTTGCAAGACTGTAGTTGAGTCAAGGTGATTTTAGGGTTCCCTACACCTTTTGATGTCTATAAATAAGAGTTGTTTGCTCATTTGTAATTAACTTTTGCACGAGATAGTAATATATGCTGTGCCCACCTTGCCTATAATATTGCTGTTCTGTATTTGTTCACAAGATTTTACTATGATGATGAATTGCTGTGCCATCTTGCCTTCATGTTATTGTTATGCTATTTGCTTATCTTAGTTAAATATACTGGCTAGTTTGATCATTTATTGTATGCGTGTTTCGCCAATGTAATTTGCTGTCCTAGTTGGCTATTTTATGTTTTGTTTCTAATAAGCCTATTTAGATGAGTAAATTGCCGAGCCACCTTTCCCTCATGTTGCAAATCTGTACCTAAAGTTTATCGTTTGATGTGTGTATCAATAAACCTATTCAGTTAAGCAAATTGCTGTGCCACCTTCATGTTGTGAAGCTGTACCCAGTTTATCGTATATTTGTTTGTTTCCAATAAACTTCTTCCCAGCCGGGCAAATAGTTGTGCCATGTTGCCTTCACGTTGTGAATCTGTACCTGAAGTTTATCGTATAGAACATTCCTGCTCCGTTTCCTTGTGCTCTATTTTCTTGAGGAGATTGGATAGATTAAAGTAGTCAGTTAGTTGTAGTTAGTGATTTGTAAACCAAAAAATCCTTAGCTGCAATGTTCATGGTTTTTCTTAAGCTTGTGCCTCTTCCAACTGAGACAAAAAGATAAGAGTTAGATTACTTTACTTTTTCACGCGAATCAGCACTAAAGAGGGAGCTTCCCCTCCTAATTTGAAGAGCACTCATTACGCAATGTGCATAGCTGTCCGTACCAACTCGCACTCCAGAGGTGCTAATTGTTACGCCAACACCATTGTAAGATCCCTTGCAAACTTTGACTTAATTTTTCTGATCTAATGCCTTTGGAATTTTGTCAAACACTTGTCCTGAATATTGCTTTTGACTGATATAATTTTCTGTTTATGTCTTTCCCTTGAAATGGAGTGTAGAAATGCAATAGGACTTGACTAAACTATGGAAAATATAACCAATTACAACTATGATGAAGTGCAAATTGTTTTTTTGCTGTTTTGATGCAATATATGATTGAATCTACAAGCAAATGACAAGCTACAGAAAGGTGACATTTTGTCATACAATTGGCATGCAAACTACTTATGCAAATGTGAAGGTACAACAATTATACATTTTGTCAAACACTTTGAGAGCAACCTTCATAAAGATGTTATTGCAAGGCAATTTCTTGTTTTCAGATTACAACTTGTCTTCACATACCCAATTGATCACCCAATGTTTGGTGTGATGCCAATGAAAATTCAAACAATAAGTTCTGACTACAAATGACAGCAACTACACTTGCTGCAAATGATAAATACTAAATGCAGATTTAAATATCAAAAGTGAACCTGATTGTGACACCCAAAGGTAGTAGATGTAGCATCAACGATCTAACCAAATGCTTCCCTTAATCATCTTTTCTTGCTCCTACTGGCAGCGGCTAACCTTCTTTTTGCTGTGCGACTAAATTTAAATATGTTTCCAAACTCAAAATCGACCCTACAAGTATGGCGCCCAGATTTGCCACCAAAATATATTCCAAGATTACCTTCAAGAGGCCGCGCCTGTCAATGTTAAGGTGTCCACAAATTTCTGATATGCAAGTGATGACAATCGATTCCTCCTTTGTGAATATAAATTGACCACTGGCTGCAAAAATCGACACTTCCAAAGCTGCGAACGATTACCAAAATTCTGTAGCAATGCTCTTCAAAATCGTCCTTCCAGATTTCCTTATTGAGCTGCGATTTTTTCAAGTAAAAATATGAGCTCAGATCGAACTCCACAAGCTGAGAGCATCTCCACAAAATCTGCCAATGTTTTTTTAGCAAAATCGATTTCCTCAATAGCTGTGAGAAATCTTAAAATATGCAAATTTCGTCTTCCAATTGAATACCTTATTGATTTACAAATTTGGTCTTTAGACCATTAAATTTGTTGATATCGAATCAACAAGAATTTCCTCAATGAAATTACAACAATACATCGGCTGCTTGTTATCACGGAATCAAACAGCGCTCGTTCCACGGATAACTACCCTACGAAACTTGTCTATTTCCTAGGTTCGTGATGTTCAAGCACGCAAAACGAGGCAATATTCAATCCACCTTGAAGTGCGTTCCAAAGTCTTGTTGACGTGGTTTTTGAGACCGCACCAACACAGAATAAAGTTTCCCAACGGATACTCTATCCTCTCTTGAACAAAGTATTCAGCATGCTAAGATTGCGAGTGAGTTCATGCTTTCAACTCCAAGGTTCCTTAAGTGCGAATAGACTCAGTTGGCTCAATGTGATTTTGCTGGTATTTCAAGGGGACTTACACAATTGTTCGACAGTTGACAGCAAACAGCGGACTAAGGGCTTTCATGTGATTCGAATGATTTGGCGAGTGAGCACAAGTTTCCTAAAGCTAACCAGAAATGAACTGAAATTAAATGGGTGTAGGGCCTAAGAAGTTTATGCCTAAGGCGTGGAACACGGCGATCAATTCTCACAAGCTTAGCTCCGTTTTGCCTCACTTCGGACAGCTTCCGCGGAACTGGTGCAATCTTCAGAGGAGTGACTTAAGATGTTCAGATCACGATTTAGCATGAAGACACCATCACAACGACGCATGCCAACACATAAACCATAATCGAAGTTAAGCTTCACAAAGTTCCAGTTGACCACGCAAGGCGAACCCACCATCAGCGAGCCCGCTAGTGGTATGGACAAACGAAGTCTTGTTCAAATCGAGCACCACATTCCACAATTGCTAAGTATGTGCATGAAATGAAATCTACTTTACTTTAAGCTACTTCAAGATGCTACGCGAATTGGAAGGACGAAGAAGCCTCAACAACTATTCACAACAAAGAAGAATTCACCATCAATGAAAATTCTTTTATTATGAAAGCATACATGACAACTTCTTACAAAGTATCCAAAGGGAAGACTTTCCTTCCTTTTCAATCTAAACTACTATGCTAAGATATTACAACTAAAGTACCTCCGCTCTACTCTCTAGTCCGATGTCTAAACTCTACTTCTAATGAATTACAAATGAGGGGGACTCCCCCTTTTATAGTTGGCCAAGTCCAACAGACGGCCCAGATTACAATCGGCTGGATGGCCCAGATTGTGCCACCTCAGCCCTAAACAAGATTTTCCCTAAAAACTGCCACAAAGGAGAGTGGGGTAATAAATGAGCCATAATGTCCACCACCCTTCTAGAAGATTCCATTTGTAGACGCGTTCACACTATTCTCGATCTTCTTTCTTGACGTTGCTCTTCGACTTTGCTCGAGCTTCCATTCTTTATCACTTGAGTTAACACTTAGCCAATTTCTTGCAACCTTCCCCCCCTTCGAGATTGAAACTCATAACTTTATCTTCTTCGGAAGGTTGTAATATCATCGCGTTTCATCACTTCAAGTCATCGTGCTCTGGCCTCCACGCTCATCCTGCAAAACAATCAAGGAGAAGGGTATCAGAACATTTCATAATATAAATTCAACTTACTTACCAGGATTCTCACGCTCTAATTTCCAAGAGTTCATCGTTTTCACGTTCAAATTCTTCATGCCTTAGCCAAATTTTCAATCCATCCTCTTCAAGGGCGTATCATCCTTGAGAAATTCATTTCACCTGCATCTTCAAGAAATTCATTTCACCTGCTGGAGCTCTGACAACTTTGATTTTATCCATCTCTGGCTCAAGAAGACTATCTTCACAAAGGATTCAAGCAAATTCACCTAGGCAGTTCCTTTCAAATTCATTGTCTGGAGGATTTTACCTTGAAAACACATTTTCTTCACATTTGCCTTAGAAAATTTTAAATTTTCCCTTAGGAAAATTCATCAATCCGGTGCCCATCAAAATCTTTACCTCAGAATCCTCGGCAAGCTGTGGAAGACCTTGAAATCCATTCCTCAACAGAAATCATCAATACCCAGAAGAAAATTTCCATCAGAACGCGTCGAACTCATGGGTGCATGACGAACGGGTTCATTTGATTTTCTTGAATTTTGAACCTTTAAAAAAAAATAATTTTCAACAATTTAGTTTATTCCTTCGTCTCCTCTGAGAATTTTGTTGCTCTGACTTGAAATTTTTTATCAATCCATTCTGAAATGCTAGCATCTTGACTTCATCACTGGCAACTTCACTTGGACTTCAGGAAAATCTCCTCAGAGTCTAGGCGTATTTTCTAGAGGAGGAAATATTTGTGCCTTAGAAATTTTTTTGATCACCTTGAAAATTTTGCCTTAGGAAATTTTACTCAACTCTGTCACCTTGCCCGTGGTGAGGAAAATTTTATTTTGCTTCACTTGGAAAATTTTCCTTGAAGGCACATATCACGCCTAACATACTTCATTTTTCATCTGGCAACTTCCAACGCCTAGGCATGTATTATTCAACACCTTGCAACATTCTCCACTTAAACATTAGGTGCACTTCATGTAACATGGAGAATGTTCTCAACACCTTAGCAATGCCTTAGCCAACTTAACACCACCACCCTAGGCGCAAGTGACACATGAAGGAGAAAACCACGCCTAGCACTTTCATTTCACACCTTGGGCGCATATCTCACTCATGCCTAGCATATTTTATTAACCTCACCAATACTTAACCACTTTCCAACTCAAATCCACTCTTTACTTGGCGCATTCAAAGGTTGGAGAGGAAAGTCAACACTAAGATATTTCCATCTTGTACAACACCCAACAATCTCCACTTGTCTTCATCTCTATTTGGGCGCATTTTACCCCTTGAAGAGGATGGGCGCATTTTGCCTATGGTGAAGGATAAACTTTGTTGACCTTTTGACTTTTCCCTAACTTGCTTTGAATCATGGGCGCATTTCAGCATGTGTGAAGGATGACTTTTGAACTTCCCTTTTTTTTGTCTTGACATGCCTTGATTTGGGCGCATTTTGCCCATGTAGGAGGATGAACTTTACCTAGAAATTTTCCTTGACTTTCTTATGAGGTGGGCGCATTTGGCACATAGAGGAGGATAAAAACTTTTGACTACTTTGACCATTTGTTGCATGGGCGCATTTAGCATAGGGAGGTGGATGAAACATTTCACACTTAGAATTTTTTGTGCCACTACCTTGAGCTGGGCACATTTTGAAGGGGGTGGAGGATAAACTTTGTTGACTTTCATTGACTTCCTGCTTCATGGGCGCATTTTGGCCTGGGAGGTGGATTTTATACTTAGAATATTTTTTATGCTTGAACATCTTTGCCTTGAGGGCGCATTTCACCATGTGTGAAGGACGAGATGCTTGCCTTAGAATTTTTTTATGCTTCAACTCCACCAACTTGGGCACATTTTAGGTGGCAAGAGGATGAACTCAGACTTAGAAGAATTTTGCCTGCCACTACCTTGAGCTGGGCGCATTTTGGCATGAGAGTAGGATGAACTTTTCATGCCTTAGCCATTTTCCTTCATTTTCGCCAGTCTTCATGCCCTGCTATTTATAGTAAGCCCTCTGAATTTGCATCTCTGAAGCTCAGAACGACTTGAAATTTTAAACATCGCATCCTCATGACCTTGTTGTTCTGTCGACACTGCCATTTTTAGTTACCCTGCTATTTATAACATGTTTTTGAAGATGATTTACTATAAATAGTAACTGCTTGCTTCTGATAGCTCCACTGCTCCGATTAACTCGAAATTTGAATGAGGCGCTCCTCACCACGTGACCTGACTGCAGACATCAGCGCATGCACCTGACTTGCTATTTTTAGCCAGTTTCCAAATTGACTTACTATAAATAGTAAGTGCTCCGTTTGACTTGAAATTTTACCAGCAGATAGCCTAAAGGATGCTGATCGCAGTGGTTTACACCGGTTTTCGAAAATTCTTACTTTTGACTCCTCTTTTCAGGCTCCGAAGTTGGAAACCCTAATTTGCTCTGCATGCATATCAAAAGATCTCTGTTTGCTCTTGTTTCTGTGGCACTGCGATCAGCTCGTGATTCTGAATTGCTGGGAAGCGGCTGCCGGGACGCACCTGCTAAAAATAGTAAGTTCCTTACTGAGTGGTTATCTCTGTTTGCATGTCACACCATCGCGAAGCTCTCGAAAAACCCATCAGGAATCATCCGACATGCAAAAGAAACCCTGACATGCAAACTCTAAATATAGCCTCGGAAAGCTGAATTCCAAAAGTTGTCATCTCGTTTTGGATGTTATACCGTTGCGGAGGTCTCGAAAAACCTAGAAGGAATATCCAGACATGCAAAGAAAAACTCTGCATCTAAGCCCTGAAATTTATCCCGGAAGCTGAACTGCTAAAAATAGAAAGTTGCCTGTTTTTGCTCAAATTTTGCGCACGAGCAGTCGATGTGTCGGGAATGCCGTGTGACTGTCGGAATCTCAAAAATGCTGACGAATTGCCTGTAATTGCACACTTACTAAAAATAGTAAGTACCTCAGAATTTGATTAAAATCTCTGTGAAAACCTGTTGGAAGTACACTGACACCAATGTTAATCTCAGATCTCAATTTATTCACCTCGTTTGACCTCAAATTGGCTGAAAAGTTCAAAACCCTAATTTTCAGACTTAGCCAAAATTCACGTTTTAGGCTCATAGACAGGAACGTCCCCGGAAAGCAGACCTCAGAAGAGAGACAGAGAGAGAGAGAGAGAGAGAAAAACCAAAGCCAAAAGACTAGAATGGAGCAAAAATTTAGGGGTTCCGATTTTGAATGGGGCGAGGTGTGAAAAGGTCACAACAAGTCTCAAACAGTCCGTTTGAGCATCCCTTTGCGTTTGTCTCGCAAAGACCTTCGAAATGAGTATCTTTGCGAACTCTCATTGTTTATACTTAGTGAAATCGGGACGAGTGTAAAAGCTCCAAAAAAGAGCTCTCTAACTTTTTCAGAAAATTGGCTTAGTGTCAAAAGTGCAAGGGTGGGCTTTTTCAGTGCCCCTACACAAGTGAAATTTTGACTTGGTGCAAGGGTGCTGATTTTTAGCACCCTTGCACTCTTTCTCCATACTTAGTCATTTTAAGACTAGGGCGGTGATTTTTGACTGAATTGCACTTTTCACTATCTTTGCCACTTTTCATGCCTCAATTTATTGAAATGACTTGAGTTGTCCAAAACACTTTCAAATCACTTAAAAGTGATTTTAGGTCATTTCTTCTTCACTCTTGTCATTTGTTTTCCATTTCTCCTTGCTGGGCGACTTTCTTGCATATGCAAACTTGCATTTTTGAGGGATCTTAAAGCAATTTCGAGCTGAGTTTTTCGTGCTTGTTCCAAGTATGTTATTTTTCTTTCCTCTTTCATTTGCTTTCGTTTTGAGTCTGAGTTTTTACAAAAATATGGAAACACGTTTAATTTTTGTTTTCCTTGGATTTTCTTTCTTTCTCCATGCGTTTCTTCTTTTCCCTCAAATCTTCTTTGTTCTCCAAACTCACACATTGGTTTTTCACCACCTCTCAACGTGTTTTCTTGCCCTCTTTTATGTAGGGTTTTCCCCATGGTTTTTGTTTCGTTTAAGTGCGTGCCTATGTAACATATTGTTTCGACATATCTCTCCTAGGTTTCATTGCCTTTCTTTCTCCTCCATCGTGCCTTTGTTTCCCTCATTACAATGTTGAAAGCATGCGCGGGTTTTGAAACAACTTGTTTCATGAATGAAGCTTTCATTTTTATGAATAAGTTTCACTCACATGATCGATGGCGGTGAAATAAGAGATCATTACATCAATACACGTTCCAAGTCTCAACCTTCGAATGACACATACTTTTCTTGTCCAAGTGGGCTTTTTGACCACCATTGCATTTCATTCGTTTTTCACTAAGTGTCAAAGCACTTATTTTTCTCGCTTCTGCACTTACAACTTTTGCAAACAAAGAGCTAAGTGTTAGGGCAGGCTTTTTCAATGCCCTGACATATTGTTTACAAGCTAACACCCAAAAGTGCAAGGGCGCTGATTTTTAGCGCCCTTACACTTTTCCCAACTTTTGCTCTAAAACACTCGAAATTGCTCTATCTTCGCTCCGAACCCTATTTCTTTGCCCCTGCATCATTTTCCGTGCTTCATCGCTCATTTCATGCTTGCTGAACATCGTTGCTTGCTTCACGCATCCCAATGCTGCTTTTTCGACTAACGTTTGTTTATTCCCCATCTTTGCAGTTCCTTTTTAGATCTCATCAAGGGATCCTTGAAGTTGTATCTTTTTGATCTAGCTGCTCTCAGATGAAAGCCAAGAAGCCTCCATCGTCTTCAAAGGCTAAAGGAAAAATGAAATACAAGTACCAAGGTGTTTGTCTGCTGACAATAGTAATTTCAAAGGTGGATGAGATAAAAGACACCGAGTTGGTCATCAAGACCTCGTTGATTTCGTGGAAAGAACTGAGCAGAAGCCTCTTGAAGACTTCTTGAGAGCCATTGTGCATAGTAATCTACATTTGGTGTCCATGTTCCCTACTTCTGCACACAATACATAATTCGTTCTCCAAGTTGCATCCCATTACATTAGGGAAAGAAAAAGTGTGATTGATTCTTCTGGGCATGAGATATTGAGACTTGACCTTGACTTCTTTGATATTGTTTTCAAAGTCCCACAAATGGAGAAGTACACTGACATCTCAATACAAGCAGGAAGTCTATGACTCAGATCCCAACAAGGCTAAGTACCTGATAAATAGTCAATGGTTGAAAGAACTCAGGCACACTATCTCAAGATGGCCGAAGGGACTTCCGCAAAGTGACTTCAAGGAAGATGTCGGGGATATGAATACACTCTTAAGTAGAGTCAAGGGATTGCGTGAATCATCCCATTTTCACGAGTGGATGTATGAATACATCCGGATCATAAGAAGACAAAAGGCTCATATTGATTAGGGCAAACAGATCAGTGATGAAATACATGAACAACTGATCAATGTGCCAATCACCTTGAAGTTCTATATGACTTCTTACCTGGTGTATGCTGCAGCTGTGATGAGGCAATTTCCGGGTCTATCCACAAAAGGGAATCGGCTTTCTGTACCTGTGTACAAATATTTCTATCAACTGGAGCTGAAGGAAAGCCTTCACCATTTCAGGAAGGTCATCGATGCTTTCTTTGTGCCTCTGCTTTTCAACTTTGACCCGACTCTCGAGATGAAGAGAGTGTCCAATGAGGCCTACAAGGTGGTGAGTAAAGTTGGATCCATATTTTTACAGTTCCAACTTTTACTTACATAAGGGTAGGATGCTACATTGGGTGCCCTTACATGTTGCCCAGATATCCCTCAGACAAGTGGATACTCATGGAGTTGTGCAGGCAATTGATTTCAGTTCACAAAGAACGGATGAGGATTCACAAGCTGGGATTCAAGTTTCCACTGACAATCGGTAGGTATACCATCAAAAGTGTACAAAAAGCCAAATCAGTCTATGCAGAAATGCAAGTCATGACAATTAGGACTTATAGATACAGATTTGATTTTGACTACCAAAATGTAAAGAAGAAGTTGAAAAAGGGTCATCAGCACAAGTACCATTTTGAGGACATTTGGGCTGATTGCAGAGATGAAGAGGCTATCCGTAAGATAGATTTTTGCAGACTAACCGTACATCAGATCAAAGATCTTGGTGTTGCTGACCTAGTAGAGGATTTCACAGATCCTGGTGACATCATGAATGTTGCCTACGATGAACAAGAAATCTCCAAGAGACCCTTGCTTGCAATTCAATGGTCCAAAAAGGAAAGTGTTTGCATCAGTTACAGGACATAATAACCCGGACAGAAAAACCCTGGACAGAATAACCTGGTCACAATAACCCAAGGACAAAATAACCCAGGGTCATAATAACCCGTGCCAAAATAACCCGTGGTCAAAATAACCCATGGACAAAATATCCCTGTAAGAATATAGAGAAAGGAAAACAAAATTTATAAATTACATGGGTTATTTTGTCCATGGGTTATTTTGACCACGGGTTATTTTGTCCATGGGTTATTATGACCCTGGGTTATTTTGTCCTTGGGTTATTATGACGAGGTTATTGTGTCTAGGGTTATTGTGGCCGGGTTATTATGTCTTGATACTGTTTCCATCAGGGACAGGTTGGCACCAATATTGGCTAACACTGCAAAGTGGTTACACAAGCGTGGCTTTGAGATGAAAACTTTCAGGACAGATTCTGAGGGAGAGGAATCCAGAGCAAAAGCCAACCGACAACAAGAACCCCGCATGAAAGATAAACTTGTGGCCATTCCCACTTCTTCGTGAAGAGGCCCTAGGATTAAGTTCATTGTTGGCAAAATGGACACACGGGCCGTCCGAGAAGAAGAAACTACGGAATTTGAACCATCTCGCTCAAAACAAAAAGGGCCTATTTCCGAAGAGTTAGATTCCGATGAAGAGGAAAATTCAAGCAATCAACCTGCTGAAGAAGAAGATTCAGAAGAAGCAGACTCTGATGAGGAAGAAGATTCCGAAGGCGAACAAGAGTTTGAAGGTGATCAAGAAGGTGAACCAAAGTTAGAAGAGCAAGAGGGTGATCAACAGGAACTTGGGCATGATGAAGAACGAACTATGTCTCCACCAGAGAATGTAGTTGAAGAACTTCCCCAGACATCATCGCCTGTAACTTCAAACATTCCTCTCACACCTCCTAATCTAAACACTCCACCGTATTTTCCTACATCACCTATTCCTACATCTACAATATCCGTAGTGGACATTTCACTTACCCCTGCAGCATCAACCGTACTTGATACTCCTTCAGTGACAAGTATACAAACGATTGACATTTTGTCGAGTCCTCCATCATCCATTCCCAACTTGTCATTGCCATCCTATGATATCACTTCAGAGACTGATTTTAACAGGTTCATGAATGAATCCATGCATGATCAGCTCAATGTGCAAACTACAAGAGTAGTTATGATGGACACTACACCAATTGTCACTAGACCAATCATTCCTTCAAAAGTGGCGGTGATAAGAGAGTTGACGGTTAACCTAGAAGCTCGTACCTCCTCTCTTCCCCCTTGGTTGGTATCTCAAGTATCGAAGCATAAAAAGCAAATGATTTCTCCAGAAGAGCTCGATCTTGAAGAGATAGCTCCTCCAAAAGCCAAGGGGAAGAAAAAGGAAAAAGTGTATTCATGGCTGAATGTTGACAAGGCCGGTCATAAATATGCAGAGATTGGCGTACCACCTCAAGAGGAAGGAGATGTCAATATGGAGGATTACACAGTGACAAGAGTCCAGCTTGGCAAGGTCACAAATGAAAGTGCAAAGGAAGATGCGCAGGTAACCTTGGATATACTGGCAAGAAGATTGGACAAAATGGAGCAAGCTTGAAACATGTACAAATAGAAGGCAGAGCATTATTCCACTGTTGTAAGGAGACTTGCAGGATCTTCAAGTAATGCACAACCATTGGCAATGGTAAGCGCTGATGACCCAACTGTCAAAGGCAAAGTGTTATATGATTTCATCAAAACGATTGTATAACAGGGTTCTCAGATTATAGTTGCTGCGGATGAAAAAGCTACTCAGATAGCCAAGCTCAAAACAGAGCTTGATAAAGAGGAGAATGTACTTTCCCAAGAGTGTAGAGAAATGGAAAAATGCTTGTTGTTGTGGTCACAAATGAAATAGGCAAAGCTCAGCAAATTGGTGGAAGCCAGGGTGATCCCCGACAAGGAGAAATACGTAGAGGTAAGAGAATCACTGAAGCATCATATTCAGATAATCAAATCTCTTACAGAAGATCTCCACCAAGTACAAGAAGATGACGAAGGGCATCGTGCGATCCTTGAAAGAGGAATTAAGGAGTTACTAGGGCAGCTCCTTGAAGAGAATCGTATCTTCCTTCCGGCCACAGAACTTTCCCAGATCTTCAAAGAAGCCATCATGAAGCAAGTAGAGAGTGCAGACTTTTTAGAAGCCTCTATGCATGTTATTTGTGATACAAGGCTTACTCTTGACAACCTCAAGATGCATCTTGACAGGTGCAAAAAGTTTCACTCGTCCGCCATGAGATCGATCACGAGGATTCACACCATTGTGGATTACACCGTTGGTCCGGATGAAAAGTTCATGTAGGAGACCAAGAAGAAGTATGAAGACTTCCACGCCCAAGCAAGGAACCATGAAGATTCCTGATCTTCAGTGTTCAACTTTCTGATGCTTTCCTTTATGCATCTTGTAAATAGTTTTTGACATCTTAAATGTCTTTTCTTAAAATGTCATTACACTGAAAATCTGAGATGTAGTTTCATGAAGACAAATTATATTTTGACTTTAGTCAAAGTTAGGTGAGATTTTCCTAAATTAACTCACCTGACTTTCCTAACTTTTCTTAACTGATTTCCTAATTTTGCTCATCCCTCTCCTTTATAAATATGAGGGATTTCTATTGTAAAGCTTACCTTTTAGTATTTTGCAACAAAGTGCTGCCCTTTTTGAAGCAGAATTGTGAAACTTTGTGTTCATACTTTGTGAATGAAATCTGATCAATAAAGAAGAGAATTGCAAACCAGACTTTGTGTTGGATAAAATAATCTTGTGAATTGATCTTATTTAGTGGTGATTAGTATATGAGATCTAAAGGGCTTCAAGTAATTTATGTAAACTTTGTGTTACATTCCTTATTTGGATTTATGTTTATGTTTGGATACTTTTGTTGAATGATCTACAAGACTTTGTGCTTGTAATCGTTCATGCTGTTCGAGGAATTGCTGCATCTAAGAATATTTTGTGCTTCTAATGTAACAAATGGTACATCTCTCACATATCCATCATTGAAAAAGCTACAGAACGACTTTGTGCCTTCGTGAGCTTTCCCTTTTCTTTATTTATTTATTATTAACCGCATCTGGTATCTCTACGCTTTGCTTTGACAAGATAGAGGTATTGGCATTACTGCTCGTTGCTAGTTTAAAGTTATCTTGAATCAGAACTTCCAGCTATGAAGCATTGTAAAACATCTTCTTTGAAAAAAGAGAGAAGCATGAATGTGACACACCCCCCCCATTTCGTAAGTATAGTGTACATTGTGTAAATACTTTATTAGTTTTACTATAGCTTCTGTTAGCAGTAACAAGGGCGCCTCCCCTTTCTAAGAGGAGATATTTTATCTCACATAGCTGTGGCTGAAGTCTAGGTTGTGTAATTTATTGAAAAAATGATTACATAATTTTCACCCAACACTGCTATAATTTCCCAAATCCTTCAAACTAATTGTAACAATAAACCAGCTGCTGCAATACCTTCCTCAAATGAAATATCAAATGCAACAATATCTCAGTTACTGCAAATGGTCAATGCAATAATAAACTAGCTATTGCATCAAATTGGAACTCCTGTCAGAAGGGCAATAATACATCAGCTATTGCAACTGTCAAAATCTCCAATGAAGCACCTATAGAAACCCTAGATGGATTCTTCAACACTTCCTGCTAGGGTTGATCTTTCACAACCGAACCCGGTACTCTAGAGTCTTCAAACCCTTGAGCAAGCAAAGCATTCAAGCTTCTTTCCCAAACTGGTAATGAGAAATGAAATCCAAATCAAGCATGCCCAAATGCTAAGCCAACAGCTCCTTATAAAGATTTCTCATTGACTTTTCAAGAAGCTTCTAGAAATAATATTATTTATTTCTTAAGTGACTTTTATAATTTATTATTTAATTTAAGTCACTTTATTAAATTAATTAAATATAAAGTCATCCTTTTGGTATTAATTTATTGGAATAACTATATAAATAATTAATCTAATATTTAATTAAAATAATCATTTAAGCTATCCTTTTGAAATATCATTAATTTGGACAACTTATCAATTAAATCAATTAAATCACTTCACCTCCAATTTGGGGACATGACAAATAACTACTCAATATGCACAACCACCCTGGCTAGGGCAATCCCATGTGTACTCTATACTTCGAGTTGGACACACTCTGTGTGCCCCCTTCTCCAATGCCCATAGCTCACCAAACCACTTTTTTCTTCTTAGAATGTTCTCCATGCCTTTTCCAAGTCTCACATGAATTCCTTATATATCCTTTTACGAGGTGTTTTCCAAACCATTACACCCTTTCACAAGAGTTTCCTTTTAAGAATTATTTAATAAATAATTATTCCTCCCCTTTTAAAAGGGTTTTTATACATGTTCTTTATTAATCTCTCTTTTAACCAAAGGAGCATAATATCCTTTATTTTTCTTTTATACATGTTCTTTATTAATCTCTCTTTTAACCAAAGGAGCATAATATCCTTTATTTTTCTATCTCCCTTTTAATTCTAAAGGGTTATTTCATAGTTTTCTCTTCTTTTGGGGGAAAAGTCACATAACATTTCTCCCCTTGTAAATTAGCTGTTGTCCTTAGTAGCATGAGATGCATCTGCATCATTAACTCCAAAAACCACATAATCAATAATTGAAGAGATTGATATTGAATATATTTATTTTTCATAATATATGTATATATATATATAATATATAACTTCATCTACATCCTATTCTTCTAATTCATAGATCTCTCTCTTTTTTCTTAATTTTATTTTAAATTCACAAGTAATTTGAAGAGAATCAGTTTTTTCAATCAAAATTATGACAAGAACTATACATACATACATATTAGGATTTTTTTGTAGTGTCCCCTTTTTGGCTTTAAGCTTTCCATTGACCAATAGCCTATTTTCGGAGTCCTGTGGGCTACTTAGAGGTGTTTTTTTAGGGTTTCCAAGATTCTTGGAGGTTTCTCGTCGGCATTTCAAGAGGTTGTTGTAGGAGTTTTCCAGAGGGGTTTTTGGGTCTTTCTGGGTTTTTTGAGATCCTTGGTGGGTAATCACTACTATTTTTAGCAGTGTCTATTTTTAGTACTTACTATTTTTAGTAAGTCACAATTGCATCTCAAAGTGTGCTTATTTTGAGTTAGGACACTATTTTTGCCAGTATGCTATTTTTAGTAAGTGCTATTTCTGATAGCGGTGGTAGTTGTAGTGGTTGGCATCTCAATATTTTTAGCAATTGGCTTCTCAACCATCCTTGTTAAAATGGAAAGGTTCACAACTTAAGTTTATTTTTATAATGTCAAAGTCACTTTTTGATCCCCATGCCTAGGATTCATAGCTTAAGTTGTTTTTAAAAGGTGGACTTGGTGTTGGACGCCCAAGTTGGAGATCTAAGTTTTTAAAATGAAAACTTTATGCATAGCTAAAGTGGACGCCAAAAGTGAAGGTGTTTAGTGATTTTTAATAAAGTGTTTTATCTCCCATGTGTGGCGTCTCATTTTGGAGGGAAAAGTGTTTCAAACTTCTGGGTCTCAAAAGCTATATATATGCCCTCTTTTGCTCTCATTTGGATATGCTAATTTGTGGTAACGGAGTGTTGCTGAAATGCAGAGAGATTTCCTTGGGCTTTGAGGACGAAATCCCTCTAAATCAACTTCAGTTTCGAGGTTGCAAGATATCTCCTAGCTGAATAGTGGTGTAGCTCCATCTCAGGGGTTGCAGTTGAGCTCATATTGGTGATGGCTTCCTTGTTACTTTCAGTTTTGGGTTGCTATGATGTCTTTTAGCTTTGCTTTGGTGTGTTAACTCTCCTTGAAGCATTTTGAACGCATTTTGGAGTGTTTTATCAGACTTGGGTGTTGTTGGTTTATGCCTTTTCATAGCCTAGCTAACCCACCCTTTTGCTTATGCTGGTCGGAGAAGCTAATATCATTTTGTGGGTGTTTGTTCATTGCCTTTCTCATGCTTGGGTGCCACTTTGCTCAAGATTTGTGATTTTTGGATGAGTATTGGATTTTTAAGAGCTGGTCAACTACCAAGGAGGCTGTACAACTTGGTTGAAGGATGTTTGGGCATGTGACATTGTTGATCAGACTTGTTAGTGGCTACTAACTATCTTGCCTTGGATGCCTAGCATTGCTTTGTCAGTTGCGAGTGATTTGTGATGATTCTACTAAGTATCGGAGGAGTTATGCTCATTTGATTGTTGCTGGTTGGGGGTTTTAGGCCTACTATTCGTGCATATCAAACTGCTGTCCAGTATATCAGACCTGTTGTAGCAGCCTATGTGACCTCGGGTGGACCTATCTTGAAGTATGTAGAAACCCTTGTTTCCCCGTTTTCTCTGTATCTGACTGTTTTTATGATTTTCTGAAGGTTTTTGGTTTTTTGACTGTTTTTTGTGGTTTTTGCATAAAATAAAGAAATTGCGATTTGCTTGAAAATGATAATAAATTCAATAAAAATAAATCAACACTGAAAACTACAGTATCAATAGCAAATACTGATGCCAGGCTATTATTTAAACTTCTACAATGATTACAATGATGATCCAGATACATGCAAATAAAAAGGCAGTGATATTTATGAAAACCTGGTTTGCTGCAGCAATAAATAATCTGCTGAATATGGTACGGCTGCAATGATTACACCTTCATCCCTCCGTCTGATAATCAAGAAATGGTCCAGTAGTCTAGGCGCCTGGATGAGTGAAACTGGATAACCAAAAGAGAAGGCGTTTCCTTGTGTGTGAGAAGTACGGCCCTCTGAATGGTACGACCTGTCAGGTAGTACGGCTGCAGCAGCAGCAATAAATGCAAAATGTACGGCTCTTTTGAAATAAATGTCCAGACTCTGAAATATGGTGCGCCTTGATAGATATATGTTCTCTGGATGAAAACACTGATAAAACTCTGAAGATAAAATAATCTCTAAAGCTCTGTAATTTCCTTTGGATGAAGAAATCTCTCAACTGGCAATAGATCAGGTGATATCTCACACCCTCTGAACTACTTTCAATGGAGATGGCTCGTTCCCCAATGAATTCGAGACTGAAACCCTAAAGCTTCTTGCTCAGACCAAACTTGATCAATTTTCAATAACTCAATATGCTTAATCGCTCGAATCCCAAGGCAAATGCACTATATCCCTCAAAAGTGCGAATTCCTTAAAGATAGGGAATTTTAAATAATTCGACCTCTTCTTTTAATTTCTTTCAATAGTCTCAGCTCAAATATTAAATTATAAATTTAATCTTCAAATGGCCCCTTTCTGATGATGGGCGACCCCTTTATCAAAATCACTTAAGTTATAATAAAATATTATAACTTTATATTATCATCTCCAATTAATTAATATTTAATTAATTCAATTAAATATTAATATCTCTCTCATTATTCATCCGATGCTTGATCCGTCTGAAGCTGACAAACACTGAAGTGATTCTGAACACCAACAATCCATACTGCTAAAAATAGCAGGGGTCCCACGCTGATTGCCAATAACTGCTAAAAATAGCAACTTATGCAAGAAGTGTCCGAACGAGCCCGAACGAAAGCCAACTGATCAACAATTGCCAATCTGAAGCTGAGCCAACTCCAACTAGACCCTCTATACAATCCATCAGCCTACGAGGGTCGCATGATAGGCTAATCCTGTGCTCCGAGAGATGTCAACTAGAAGGGGACATGAGAAAGTATAGTTGTTATAGTTTGTGGGGGTGTTCTCATATTTACATTGTAGCATCTTGGGAGGGAGTTATACTTCATATTCTTGTCATTTACCTTACATAACAGCAGTATATAATGGTTTGATATAATTTATGTTGAGCTTATTGTAACACCATCGGTAGTACCGTTGGTGATTGCTCCTATATTTATCTTTGATACTCACCCCACTGAACAAGTGATGCTCCCACTGAATAAGTGGTCGAGCTTTTCTTTATGTTACTTGCTACTCCCGTTGAATAAGTGGTCGAGTTCTTTATTTGTTTTCTTGTTATGCCCACTAAACAAGCCGGGGATTGTGTGATTGGTCAGCGTGTCGCCAAGTGCTATTTACTTTCTGTACTTCCCGCTAAACAAGTGGATGTTTACTTTCGCGCATTTGGCTTTGATTACTCACCCCACTGAAGAAGTGGTAGCATAGAAGATTTCTGATTTTGTAAGTTTTCTCATTATATGCTCTCACCTTTCCCACATCGGATCTAGGTGATCAAAAAGTGGAAGGTATCTATTTCAGTTAGCTTGATTTCAATAATGCAAGATCCTCTTTCATTGTATGCTCTCACCTTGCCGACATTGGGATTTGGGTACTCAAAAAGTGGAGGGTTGCTATTCCGTTGATTATTATTGCATTTTGGCTAACTCTTAACGGGTGAAGTTTTTGGAAAAATTGGGGTGGTTATTACAGTTTCTCTCATGTAACCCATTTTGTTTAATATAGATATTTTAATCACTTTACATGTAACTTCAACATTAAATTTACAAAATTATTATCATGTGTTGACATAACATTTACCTAGTGAATGATATGCATACCCCCATACCATGTAGTTACTCATCGTTGAATTACATATAATCTATATACTCAAAATATATTCTAAGGTGATAATCATGCATTCCAGACTACATGAGTATCCTCTTTTTGTATATGTCAAGTATAGTTGAATTGAAACAAGTACAAAGTTACCCTAAAAAGAGTTCATTATCTTTTCACATAGTCTTTGAAACAAAATTTGGGACAAGATTATAAATTGGTTTATTGCTATCAACGTGGTGTTGATAATACCTAAAATTATATTTCAACATATAACACATTGTTGTAGACTCATGGGTAATTAATGACTTGATATAATATCCTAAACAAACATTTCCTATACAATACTTTATAAGACACATGTACAAAGTTATTGGGTTGATCAAGTCCAATAACAAAGTACAATAGAATAGAACATGTTAATCTTTCTAGGCAGCTTAATATGAATTAAACAATAGTAAATTATTAACATACATAGAGCACTTCATAGAGAAACATTAAAACTAATCCTTCATTTAATTTAACTAGAGTGCACCACCTAGAATAAAACTATATTAACTAGGATGCACCCAGTATCTGTAGCTAACCCATCTCTTATTATTTCTTAATCATTTTGACCCATCAAGGTCCATGTTCCATATGATGAGACTCGCTCAAAAATTTATTTCTTTATATCTTTCTTTATTTAAGGAGGTTCACTGCAAGAAAGTTCAATAGTAGTGATCCCAAGAGACCACAAGTATTCTTTTGTTGGGCTTCCCATTTTCATTCACAAATATAGTCCAATATTTGTCAATTTGACTGACACCATTATATACAAAAATGTGATTAGGCTTGAGGTCTTTATAAATGAATTCTAACTTGTGAAGACAACTTAAGGCCTTCACTAAGTCTTTTAATACTGTTGCAACTATAGACCCTTCAAAAGGACATCATCAAATGAAAACTTTAATATATTTGGTCAATCTAACCCACATATATGGTATAACTATACATAACCATTTTCGCACCATGAAGAGCAATGAGTATTTTTAAAAATTAGAGGCGGTTTCTTCCCTTGTAAAAATTTGACATGTCCCCATGTCTTAAGCTAAGAGAAACATTGTAGTTCCTTTATAGTATTATTTTAACTAATTTTATGATGTAAAAGGATCCTATAACCTATGGGTAATGGGCCCACAATGCTTTTAAAATAGACATAGCAAACATAATGCAATCCAAATGAAAATTTACATTAGACTAAAAGATTTGGGTAAAACAACCTTATCTAAATGTGACCTTTTTTGTTAAATCTCCTATCAACATAAGAATAATTATAATGTGGCTAACCCACTGTTTGGATCACGGAGTGAAGATTTGCATCCTCGTTAGTTTGTCTCTCTGGAAAGCTTATGGGGCAAGGGATGGTGGAAATCACCAATATGTTACTATGATCTTTTGAAGATGTGGCACATCAACATCGACATGTCAATGCTAGCATATTATTGTCCATCGATCATACATAATAAATACATCCAATAATATTTAAAATTTTGTATCATGATTTTTATTATTTATTTCTGCACAAAAAGAAAAAAAATGTTTGCTTTTCTTTTAATATTTTTCTTTTTTTCTTTTAATAAACATCCACACTTGAATGCGTCCGTGACAAATTTCAGCCTTGGGTCTCTGATGAACTGTTGTCTCTATAGATATCCTGGTAACTTAGTGTGAAATATTTCTTGCAACTGCAGGACTGTTAATCTTGTGTATGGAATTATTCTGCATTTAACAGAATGCATGCTTTAGTGAAAAATATTGTACAGGAACTGTTTCTAACATTATATAGAATTATCTTGGTTCCTTTTTCTAAAGTGCACTGAATTGTGCACTCAGTTTTAATTATTTAACTGATTGTTGAATCTTATTGTTTTTCTTTTCTGAAGGTTAGTGCGACCTCCCATAACTGTTGTAGTCACAAACAATCATGGAGGTGCAATTTTTGGTCTTCTTCCCATTGCAGATACAGCGCCCAGAACAGTGTTTAGAAATTTCTTCTTAACACCACATGACGTCTCAATAAGCAAACTATGCCTTGCACACCGGTAATTTTCTTTTTGCTTATTTTCCTTAATAAATAGCATAGGGTGCATGTAGTGTATTTTCTATTTTTTCATGTTCGCAGATATCTGAGACACGAAGGAGAGCACAAGATATAGAAGTAGGTTTATAGTAGTAAATTAGTAATGATACTGACATGTATCACCATCTCATTATTAGAAAAGCTACTTTATGAAGCAAGTATCTTCGTGAGTTGATATGTCTTTTGCTTAAAGAAATCAGCTACTAACATAAGAATTGGAGAATTTGCTTAGTTAGATTGACTGATAGATAGATGCTACAGCTATTAGATTTTCAATTTTCCATACATAAACATTTTTATATTTTTATTTTCTTTCTGGATTTCACTATTTTACTTCTTTATACTATCTACAGTTAACAAGATTTCTCATTAAGAATGAGATGACAAGATGCCTTTTATGTGATTTCTATTGTGAATTGTTAAAAGATTTTGTAATTAATAAATCACATACACCCAGGTCAAATGTGATGAGTTCAAGTGGTAAATCATCAGGGCTTTCATAACAAAGACCTGTGTTCAAATCCTCAAGGGCATACTATGTGCTTTAAATGTACAAATGTTGAATTGGGTGAGCTGTCACTCATCCAAGTGTGGATGTAGGATACCCAATGGGTGAGGCTAGGCACAAGTCCTGGGAATATTTGATGAAAGAGATGCCCCTCAGTATTTTGTATATCACAATTAAAACATATTATTCTTTTGAGTGAGTTCTAGTAGAAGTTTGAGGCCTTAGCTCGCAATTGTTTCCGGTGAGTGTTGGCATTTCAATTCGTGCCTCTGGTGTGCGTATTGGAAACAGACAGCTATGCATAGTTAGACTGCTCTTCAAGTTAGGAGGGGAAGCTCCCTCTTTTGCTAATTATGTGTAAAAAGAAAAAAGTATACTAAATTCCTATCTTTTTATCTCAGCTGAGAGCACAAGGTTATAAAACTCTTTGCATTGCAGCTGAGGTTTTCTCTAGTTTCGTAACTTCAACTACAACTAGGCCTAAACTTATAACGCTTCTATCTTCTCAAGTAAATTTAGAGCAAGAGAATCTAGAGTAAACGGGGAATGATTTGGTTAACTCAAAACTTAGACAAACTTGTTTCCAAAACACATCCGAAGGTTCATTGCTCTTTCAGATGTACGCTGAAATAAAGTTTATGAAAGTAAAACATCAAACGGTAAACTTGATCTCAGAATTCCCTCAAAGACTCATTGTACTTTTGAGGTGTAGGCTGAAATAAAAATTATAAAAACAAAACATGAAACGATAAACTTGATCTCAAAATTCCCTCAAAGACTCATTGTACTTTTGAGGTGTAGATCGAAATAAAGATTATAAAAACAACAATACTGAAAGATCTCGAGACTTTGGATCAAAGAACTATCGGCATAAGATTTATTTCCTCAAACTCCAACAATAATTATACGTTTGGGACAGCAAATTGTGTCAAGAACACAAACACACAATCAACGATCAACCAAATAATACTGAACAAAGTGAACAGATATTGACTAGCAAAGCTTGAAGGCACTAAGGCTCAGCAATTTTGTTATAGTAATAACGGTTAAAATACAATGAGCAAGGTTGCTCTTATTTATAGACAAACACAGGAATAGGGAACCCTAAAATCTCCTTGTGTTAACAATCACTTCTTGCCAATTTGCAAGATTTATTCCTATGTCTAGACAAAGGTAACTAACAGTTAATTGGAAAGACTACCTCAATTAATTGATCTAAAACTAAAACTAACTCCAACTGTACAAGAAATATCTCCAAGGATAGACATGCATGAAAGAAGACAGTTAGTTAACTTGGAAAATGCGTCAAGTTTAACTGCTGTTTTAAATCCTATCTTTGGAAAATGTGTGCATGTCTCAATTGGCGGTTGGATGATCAGCAACTTGAGTGACCAAGTCCTCCAACCAGCTGTTAATTGTCTCTGCATCTGGACAACTGATACTTTTCATCACGATGCACTGCCTCTGCAACATCACCTCACCATCCATGATCTGAATCTGAAACTCTCTTCCCTTTTCAGCTGCTTCATCAAACTTTGCTGACATGGCTACAACTTGAGTCAACCTGCAGTCAACAGGGTCACTGCTGAAACTACTACAAATGAGGTTCTGAAGCACCATCTACACTTCACTGAGATCAAGGTACTCGCCATCCTCGTGTTGATACTACCAAGGAATCTGTGACACGAAAGGTATTACGAACTTGATGGCACTTGCAACCTTTTCTCTATACTCAACCATTTCTATAGACATCGCTTCGTAGGCTTTTACCTTGAAGAGGAGTTGTCTCTCCAAGTAAAACGCTTCTGTTTGTTCTCCTCTGTAGTGATTGTATCATATGCCATCCTCAAGTCAGCAATGGTGATCTCGTCTCTAGGCTTCATTTCCGCTGTACTTTGCTTTGACTCTTGAATTCTTGTGCGAAGGTCGTGGCCATTGTACCTCAGTTGGTACATCTCTACAAGGATGAATCTGCCCCTGGTGACGAATTCCTCTACCCAGTCTCTCAGATGCTTCCCATATATAACCAACTGACTTAGCTGATTTTGATCTGTGGATGACTCCAACATCTGTGGAAGCAGAGCGATAATGTGTGAAGTCCCATGAATTAAGTTGGAGATGTATTGTTGGAGTTGTTAATTTTTATCCTTGAGGGATGCTTTGTCTTCTCCATCCTTGAGCACTCTCTCCTTTATGTTTACTACTGCAAACTCAAAGAGATCTACATCAGCTTGACGTGTGCTTCTACCCAGGTTGGCTTTGACCAATGTGAAATCATTGGCCTCAACCTTGTTGGCGTCCTTGTCAACTGGTGGTGTAGCAACTTCAATGACCACCTCATTTTCAGTGTTCTTCTCCACGTAGACTTGCTTCTTGAGTTTCTTGTCAGATGTGTCTTGGTAGACATTGTCAAACTCTACAAAGTCCAACTGTTAAGCAGGCTTTGTTCTCTTCCTACCGAGGATGTTCTCAAGCCAAGACAAAGAGTCTCGACTAACTTCGCTAGGAGGATTTGTTCTTGTGTCATGAACTATTGATGATTGAGTTGGTGTAGAGGTGTCATGAATTGGTGAATCGGGCTCCAAGTCAATGTGAATTGGAGACAGCTGCGGCAGTGACAGAAGATTGGGAAGCTTTGTTTCAACTTCTAGCACTATTTCAACTGTATCTGTGGTTGCATCCATTTGTTGTTCTCGCTGATTTACATCAGCAACCTGCATCTTTTCCTTTAGATGCATTGGCACCCTATAGTTCTTTGAACCCTTTGGAGGATTGTTCATCACTTTAACCCTAGATTTGGGTTTGGAAGTGGAAGGTAGTGTGGTGGCAATCGGTGGCAGCTATGTGACTAGGGTGACTACCTTCCACGTCCTCTTGCTATCCAAGAAAATCCTACTATTCCTTATGACTCGGCTTGTCCTCTCCTCAATGGAGGTGCTCTCTCTGGCGTACGAATCAGTGGATCGAAGTGGCTGTGAGTCAATGTGATCTTTGAAATATGTGGGAAGTATGACTTCACTATCATCATCTGATAAACCTTCCACATCCTTTGATAAGAAATCAATGATCTATGGAAGAGTGAATCTATTGTAATTGCGCCTATGCACTTCGAATTCATCTTCACAACTAAACCAAAAATCCTCCATGGTAGGTTTATGTGAAGAATTGCCACCAAGGCGAGCTGCCAAGAGACCCCAAGGGTCATATGAATGCTTTTCTATGAGAAACTTAAGATTAAGCTTCGTCATTTCATTGCTCATTGACTTGGCATCAGCTTTTGATTTGCATCTGTATATACCCAACTCAAAAGGGAAATTGGCAGTTGACTTGCGTTTATTACGCAGAAAAGTGTGTACCTCGTGCAATTGCCTTAGGAACTCCATGAATACCACCTTATCTAATGGATAATGAGGTAGCATGGCTAGACTGCTTGAGAAACCATATACACGAATGTAGGAAAGTGTGGGGAATTGGATGAACCAATCAGCCTAATCTGCCATTGCCAATCCGGCTTCTTGTCAAATGCGCATATGTAACTCATGGTCAAGATCCCTCACTGTTTGCATCAGGAACATGTCATTTACCCGCTTGAAGTTCCATTGTGACTATGAAAATTCTAGCTGTGAGAAATGCTCATGAACTCGCTGCATGGCTAGAGTTCCAACGGTATTCAACCCTCTAAACTAGCCTTAAAAGGCTATCAGATATACGAGGTATGAAACTATATGGAATTCGTGGATTTTGAAGAATCCTATCATATGGTTGTGAAGAGTGTTGTTAATCAAAGCAGGCCAGTCATAATGTTCTTTGTTGTTGACAAGTTGAGATATGATGTAATACATCCATGGCTGAAACTTTTGTGCTTTTGCTTGACCTATGACACGATTGAGTAGAGTAATCATGATTGCATACTCATCCTTGAATTCACCACATCCAACGTTCTTTGGAAAATTATTTCGTTTCTCTTTGAGCCACCTTTCTACCATTCTTTTTCTGACATTGTTCCTTTCGCGTGTTAAACACCTTTTTGCATTTTTCAACTGACACAATCAAGTTGTTTACACAAGATAGAATAGAAAAACACCTTTCAATGTCCCTTGGCTTGAGGCTGCAAATTGTTTGCCCATCTACTGACTGGATTTCCCGTGAAGTGGGGTTATAATGCTTGACACAAGCAATTACAAATTCAATGGGGAAAGAGCCTTCCTCAAATAACCCAGATTGTTCAATATTCTGAAGTGTGATGGTGTCTACGCCTGTCAATTTGTCCAAATCAACCATGGGTTTTGCTTGATGTAAGTCTGTGTCAGCTGTCTTCACGAAATCGTGAATCAAGACTGATTTGGTCTTGAATTCGATTTGAGAAAACTGCATACTGAAAAACTGGAAGAATGACTGGGCACATGACTATGCATGAACAACATTTTCACAAAGGCTAAAAATAGCTTCACCGAGAGGCAGTGTAATAATCAACCCTGTTCTATATACAATTATTTTTTCGATTTCACCATCTATTCATCTTAGGCATTTCGTCAAATAGTTAACACCCTGATTTTCTGAACTTGTTACCAAAATGTTTCCAAAGAGGCACTAAAATTTAAAGCATTATATATTGAATTTGCATGACTTAATACATATAGTCATTTCTCAATCCCATGTCTATCAGTCATTTTGTCATACACTTATCCAACTGCAAATCTAAGTTTACAATCAGAATTTGTTTGACTGTGCATATAAATATAATGTGTAACAAGTTTCCAAAGTATGCTTTCCTCACAATACATCCATAGCAATGGATATCTTGATTAACAAACTTGAGAAATATGTATGATTCATAACATAAATGATCAGTTGAAGCAAGTCACAACTCAAGGTCACACAATACATACAAAGGAATTTATTTAATAGAATTTCATTCTGACCTGGATATGAACCTGACAGTATTAAATTCTTAAATTTCCTTGTGCAGCATGAACAGCTTGTAGAATTTATCCTGACAATAGTCTTCAAATGAAGTGGCGCCTTCTTCAATACTCCAACATTGACCCCTTTTTGACCTCTTTAATAACTACAATAGTCTTCTGTCGATTCTTCACATAGTTTGAGCCTTCAAGGAATTGCATATATTGTAAAATCTCCCGCAGTCACGCAACACTTTTATCTTTGATTTGGGCCTTCGATGAAAGCGACAATTCAGAAAGTATATCCACCTTAATACAAATTATCGCTCTCAACCTCAAATCACAATTGAATTCAAGAATTTCTTTACATTTCATAGCCACCAAGAATATAAACAGCAGTCAAGGACCGTGCTTTAATATGTGACCTGCAGCTCGATAAAGAGACAGATGTGTGAATGAAAGACTAGTGGATGCATTAAGACTTCTTCCTCCCTTAAAGAAATGGCGGCTACTTTCTAAAAGTTGGCCACAACTTGAGACAATGAATACTTTCGGTTAACTTCTTTCATGCACTCCTTATTAACTTCCACGACATCTCATTGAAAAGTCTTAATGTGTTGACAGTAGGAGGGATTGTAGACTCGAGAAGACTGATCTCGATTCATCTTAGTGCTGTGACCTTTTTCACACATCGCCCCATTGCAAATGGGGACCCCCTAATTTTTGCTTTGTTTCGAACTTTTGGCTTGATTTTAGTTAGTTTTCCTGTTGTCTCTCTCTCTCTCTTTCTATCCCTTTTCTGCTGTTTGCCTTTCCTGGATGTGCCCGTCTTTGAGCTTGAATTGAAATTTTGGCTAAGTCTGAGAATTAGGGTTTTGAACTCTCCAGCCAATTTAAAATAGAATGAAGTAATCAAGTTGAAATTTGAGACTAACGTTGCAGTCAGTATGCTTCCAGCAGGTTCCTAGCTAAGTTTCATCAAATTCTGGCAACTTACTATTTTTAGTAAGTGTGCAGTTCAAGGCATTTTCTCAGCACTTTTTAAGTTTCGAGCGTCACGCTGCATCCATAACGTGTCAAACTACTCGTCTGCAAATTTTGAGCTGAAACAAACAACTTACTATTTTTAGTAGTTCAGCTTCCGAAGCAAATTTTAGGGTTTATATGCGAAGTTCTTCAATGCATGTCTGGAGATTCTTTCTGGGTTTTCTGAAACCTACACAACGATATAACATGCAAAATGAGATAATGACTTTCAAAGTTCAGCCTTCAGAGGCTATTTTTAGGGTTTGCATGTCCGGGTTTTCTTTGCATGTCGGGTGATTCCTTGTGGGTTTTTCAAGAGCTTCGCGATGATGTGACATGCAAAGCAAGATGATCAGTTTTCCAAGACTTACTATTTTTAGCAGGTTCACTCTGGCAGCTGCCCATCGCATCAGAACCACAAACAGGGCGAAGTGCAACAAAAATGAGGTCAAACGGAGGTCGTTTGATATACATGCTAGACAAATTAGGGTTTCTAGCTTGGGGACCCAAAAAGAGGGGTAAAAAGTCAGAATTTCCCAAAACCAGTGTATCCCACTGCGATTAGTATCTTTCAAGTTGTCCACCGGTAAAATTTGAGGGCAATCAGAGCACTTACTATTTATAGTAAGGCGTTCCAGAAACTGGCTAAAAATAGTAAATCAACAGCAGGCGCCAGTGTGAATAGGCAGGTCACCCGATGAGGAGCACGCCATTCAAATTTCAAGTCAAACGGAGTTGTGGAGGTCTCAGAAACAGGCAGTTGCTATAAATAGTAAACCACCTTTAGAAACGTGCTATAAATAGCAGGTCACTTCAGGATGGTAGTGTGAACGGGCTAAGTAGGTCATGAAGATCCAGTGCTTAAAGTTTCAAATCAATTTGAGCTTCTGAGATGTGAAAATCAAAGGACTTACTATTTATAGTAAGGCATGGAGAAGCTGGCGAAGACAAGGAGAAAATGCCTAAGTCTGGAGATAAATCCACCTCCTACCCTCAGATGCGCCCAAGGTCAGCTGTTAGCTGGCAAAATTTTCTACGTCTGAAATCATCCTTCATCACCCTCCAAATGCGCCCTCATCCTCAGCTGGGTGGCAGATGGAAAAAGATTCAAGTGTTATATCCTCCTTAGCATACAAAATGCGCCCACCTCAGCTAGGAAGCAAAGAAAATTTACTAAGGCATGCATTTCATCCTCTTGCCACCACTAAATGCGCCCTCTACAAGCAGGCAGATGAATTTTTTTTCTAAGTCTGGAACTTCATCCTCCTGCACATGCTAAATGCGCCCAGCTTGCATTCAAGATGATTGAAAAATTTCTAAGTGTTGGAATATCCTGCTCCCTAGGCCAAATGCGCCCACTTCAAGGTAATAGCATGCAAAAAGTCTCTAAGTATTGAAACAAATCCTCCACTACATGCTAAATGCGCCCATACCTAAGAAGGAGGTCAAAGAGTCAAATGCGTTGTAAAAATGTTCATCCCTCTCACCCCCTCAAATGCGCCCAAATGAAGGCATGTGAAGACAAAATGTGTACATGCAAGGAAGGAAGTCAAGGGGGTTGAAAGTCAAAATTCTCTTGCACATGCTAAATGCGCCTACCTCACAGGAAAACTAGGAAAAATGGCTAAGTCTGAAGCTTATCCACCTTGACCTCCTAAATGCGCCCAAGATGATTGGCAGAAGATTGAAAATTTCCAAGTTTGAACTTTATCCTACTCCATGCATGAAATGCACACTCTTCACAGGCAGGTGTGAAAAAGTTTCTAAGTGTTAAGCTTCATCCCTCACCATATGTGAAATGTGCCCACTTCAAGCTAGTTGCTGAAAAAGTTTCCAAGGCGTTGGTGTTTGATCCACCTCCATAGGTGAAATGCGCCCATACTCCTGCCTATATGAAATGTGCCATACTAGAGGCAAGGTCAAAGAGTTAAAGTGTTCATCCCTCTCACCATGTTAAATGCGCCCATGTGCATGCAAGGAAGGAAGTCAAAGGCGTTGAAAGGTCTCATCCTCCTCAGCATGCTAAATGCACCCAAGAACAAGCTGGAGGATTAAGATTTGACTAAGGCATTAAAACTTGAAGCTCACAGGTCAAAATGCGCCTTAAGGAGAAGAGGAAGGTTGAAAATATTCTAAGTCTTTTAAATTTGAAGACTCCTTTGAATGCGCCCAAATGAAGACATGTGAAGACAAGACGTATGCATGAAGACAAAACTATATGCATGCAAAAGAGGAAAAAGACAAAACGTATGCATGCAAAGGCAGAAGGTTCTAAGGCGTACATGCAAAAGGGAATCTAGGACGTCCAAGATGGAGGTAAAGATGGAGGGAATTTACTAAGGCATGGAAATTTGAAGTGCACCCCTCTATGTGCGCCCTTGACTCATGAGGACTTAAAAAATGTTTTAAGTGTCTAAATTTGAAGCACATCCCTCTAAATGCGCCTTGACTTGTGGGGAGAGGGTGATAAAATATTCTATGTTAAATTTGAAGCTTGGCCTCATGCATGCGCCTTAGCCATTTAAGGAGGCCTTGAGGAATCTTTAAGTCATTCAAAATCTGAAGTGGGTCCCTTTGATTTGCGCTTTAACTTGTGAAGAGCTTTGCAAACGTCCAAGTATGGAAAATGTGGAGTGGACCCCTCTTAGGCGTCTTGAATGGTGTAAGAATTGGAAAATATTCCAAGGCGTCCAAACTTAAAGCATGAAGGCTTAAATGTGCCTAGATTAAGGAGGACATGTTGAAATTATTTTGAGCTAGGTGGTGAAAAATAAAAGTTGGACCCTTGATGGCGCTTAGACCGAGGACATAAATGTGATAATATTTTCTAAGTGTTAATATTTAAATTCCCTCCTCTAGAGGAAAATGCGCCTGAGTCTAATGGGGGATGATGAAATTTGTTAAGGCATGAATAGGTTGGCGAGAGGAAGTCAAAGGATGCCAGCTTCACGAGGTTGATGAGAATTTTCAAGACAGAGCAGGAAAATATGCCCAGAGATGAAGAATTGGAATAAATTTGATGAAAAATAATTTTCTAAGGTTGAAATTCAAAAAATTAAGTGTACCCCCTTCGTTTGGAGACACATGAATTTGACGCTTTCTGAAGGGAATTTTCTTCTGGGTATTGGACGTCTGTGATGAGGAATGTATTTTAAGGTCTTTCACACTTTGCTGAAGCCTTCGAGGTGAGGATTTTTGATGGGCACCAGGTTGGTGAAAATTTCCTAAGGAAAATTTGAAATTTTTTCTAAGGCAGGGAATAAAATGTGTTGTTGACATAAAAATGCCTTGGCGGATGAATTTGAAGTTGGATGCCTAGATAATTTTTGATCAAAGTTCCGGATGAAAATAATCTTCTTGAGCTAGAGTTAGATGAAATATCGGGTTGTCAGTGCCTCAGCTAGAAAAGTGAATTTCTTGAAGAAGATGCAGTTGAAGTTAACACTTTCGAAAGATGATACGCCCTTGAGGAAGATGAAATTTGTCTAAGGCATTGAAATATGATGCACAAGTGTTATATGCCCCAGCCTACAGATGTTAAAAAAAAAAAATCATGAAGAAGGAAAAAGTTGTGCTTGAGAAAATTATGAACTCTGTCAGATGAAGAGATCACTCGAACATTGAGATCAAGTAAGGTAAATTTATATCATGAAGTGTTTTGATGCTCTTCCCTTTTGTCTGTTTTGTAGGATGAACATTGGGGCCAGAGCACGATGACTTGAAGTGATGAAGCACGATGATATTACAACCTTCGAAGGGAGATAAAGTTATGAGTTTCGAGCTCCTCCACGAAATCTCAGTTGCACCCGAAACATGAAAGAAGAAAGTTGCAAGAAATGGCTAAGTGTTGAGGCCTAGTATGTGCCCTACTCAAGTGGCAAAGAAGAAATGTTTAAGTTGAAGACAAGAAAATCTTTCAAGTCCAGGATAGAGGAAAAGATGAAGGCCTAGGCGTTGAAGATCGACAACATGACAGATTGAAGAACAAAATAGAGGAATTACTCTCAAGTGTGAGGTCCTTCGATGACCCAAAAGAGGTTCTCCAGCGTGCTTCGTACAACTCAAAATGCAAACAAGTTTAAAAGTTACAGCCTTGAAGTTTCAAATCGAGAACGTGCCTGCCATACTAGTCCAAGAAGTTGAAGCAGTGTGAACACGTTTGTGAATGGGAATCTTCTGGAAGATGATGGACATTAATGGCTCATTTATTACCCCACTCCTCTCGGTGGCGGTTTTTAGGGTGAATCTTGTTTAGGGCTGAGGTGGCACGATTTGGGCCATCCAACCGATTGTAATCTGAGCCGTCCGTTTGACTTGGCCAGCTATATAAAGGGGCATCCCCCCTCATTTGTACCTCATTAGAATAGACATTGAGTTAGACAGTAGACATAGACTAGAAGGACAACTTAGAAGTAGCTTAGTATAGATTGATAGGGTAGTTGAAGAAGAAGGAAAGTTTTTCCTTTGAAAACTTTGTAAGAAATTGTTGTGAACACTCTCTCAATAAAAAGAGTTTTCGTTGATGATGATCTCGTCTTTTGTTGTGAGCAACTAGCAAGGTTTCTTAGTCCTTCTGATTCGAGTAGGATCTTAAAGTAGAATAAATTTCATTTCATGCAAGTAGTTAATGATTGTGGAAAGTTGGTCTTCAATTTGAGCAAACTTCGTTTATCCATACCACTAGTGTGTTCGCTAATGGTGAATGTGCTTTGTGTGGTCAACTGGAATATCTTGTACATAACTTCAATCATGATTTGTATGTTTATATGCGTTGTTGTGATGGTATTTTCATGCTAAGTTGTGATCTGAACACCTTGAGCTACTCCTCTGAAGATTGCACCGGTTCTGTGGAAGCTGTCCGAAGCGAGGCAAAGCAGAGCCTGGTTGAAGTCTGCGAGAATTGATCATCATGTCCCACGCCTTATAGTAGATTAGAGCCTTCTTAACCCAACACTATTTACATTCAGTACCTTCTGAAACAAGAACTTTATAGACAAACCTTTCGAGGATTCGAATTCCCTTCCTCTGCTGTTGAACAATTCCGTAAGTCCCCTTGAAATACCAGCAAATCACATCGAGCCAACTGAGACTATTCGCACTGAAGGAACCTTGGAGTTGAATGCACGAACTTTCTTGCAATCTTAGCGTGCGGAATACTTTGATCAAGAGAGAATAAGGTAGCTGTTGGCGACTTTATTCTATGTTGGTGTGGTCACGAAAAACACATCAACACTTAGATTGCCTCAACGCAGAAGTCATGATAGATACTATATCTCACCCACGATTTCCGTGAAGAAACGGCTTCTTGAATTTTCTCTATCCTCTTCATCCTCCCTTCAATTTACAACACGGCTGGAAATGACTATTAACACCGCTAGCAATCTCAAGCAATCTCTATGGTAACACCAGTCTGAAGATTTTAGCTCCCAATATTTCTTTGGAGGATACGATGGCAAAAATTATCTTCAGAGATTACTTTAAGCTGCGTCCCAAAAGAATTCCACGTTAACCTCTATGAGTCTTCTCCAAGCCGACGACTTGAGATAGCATTCACACTCTTTTCCATCTCAAGTAATTTTAAGGTGCTTTGAAATAACACGCCAAGCCAACATTCCGCCTTAGTATTACGCCAATCTTAATAGTCTTGGCCTTCCCTTAACTCTCGACCCAGTAAATTTATCTCTAACTGATGACTCAGTTCTTTATGTGGCAAGAGGTTAATACTTGAAAATCCGAGTGGAGAAAGAGTACCAACAATCATAATATTAATCTCTATAAGAGATAGGTGTTGTTTGAACAAAACACCAATATTTACTTCCACATGAAAGCCGACCAATTCTAATAGGATGCCAGATTTGTCTTCACTTTCTTATAAAGAAATAAACTTTCGGCACCAATATTACCAGATTATGAATAACATTGAACCACTGCAATTGATAAATGAAATCATTTGAAAACATCCATCTACACAAACCTGAATGATTTCCAAAAACTCCCAAAGAAAACTAATATCAAACCAAAAATAGAGAAATTTTGTCTTTTACAAGACTTCACAAAATTTCTTCAACTTCAAACACTAAATCTAACTGCAAAATCACTCTCTGAGTGATTTTGCTAGTATAGTAATTGGGTTTTCGTCCAATTCTGAAACATGAGGGTTTTTCGTGCTCAAGTTATGAGAAAGAGCCAAGCTCTCCAAACCAAAATCAACCATCCTTCCTTGCAAATGAGCTCTAGCAAAACCTTTATTCTTTCCCCTCACGTAACTGCCCTTGTCTTATTGAATTCTCCTTTATTTCTCTTTTGTTAATTTATTTCTTTCAAGAATTCACTTTAGAAAAGCAACTTAATTAATTTATATAACTTTTCATAACTTAAGTTACTTTTGTGTTATTAATTTAACTTGTCCTTTTCATCCAATTTAGCCTTTTGACAACTTAAATTAACAATTTATGTTGACTCAAAAATTGGGACATTACAGGCAGTTTTTCCAAAAAATTCTAAGACGTGGGTTTTGTTGAGAATGTCTTTCTAAATGAACCCAAAATGTCAAATTTTTGAAAAAATGACTTTTTTCATGAACTTGCAAGAACCCCTTAGAGGTAGAGGCAACGAGGCAATTTTTTCTCGGAAAAAGTGAGATATGGGTCTTGTAGGCACCTATATGCTGAGTACACCCAAAATGTTAGTTTTATGAAAAAGACGATTTTTTCATAAACCCTAAAAATGGAGGCAATAGGGCAACTTTTCTGAAAAAAATTGGCATGTGAGTTTTGTGGCCAATCTTCTGTTGAATGAACCCAGTTGGTCAGAACTTTGAAAACATTGATTTTCGTTGAACATGCAAGAAAACCCAAGACAGAGGTAGAAGCTGTGGGAAAAATTTCCAATTTTGAAGAAGATTGAAAAAGAAGGGAACCCAAAACGTTGGAAGTTAAAGATCATGAACTGCTGCCTTTGTAAAATGATGCCTGGAGATATGGATTTTGGAAAGACGTCCTTCTGTGCAACCTAATCTTGACAATTCAAAGAGCATTGAAAACCTCTATTGTTTGATCCTTCAAATGCCGTAGAGAATAAAATATTGTGTTTGGCGTTTGGATTCAACTTGTAGAAATAATGAAAAAGGATGCCCAAATGCTTGATAAATAGACTTTGGAGGTGGAAGAATTAGTTAGGGCATCAAAACCCTGATTTAGGAGTTATCTGGCGTGATTGACTGTTAACTGGAAGAATCCCCCAAATTTTGGGATGTCTTGAGGAAGAGAAAGACTTCAAAAATTGTGAACTCAAGTTGACTTGGGCGCCACCTTGAGATTAGGCGTCCAAGTTTGCCAGTGTTAGAATATTTTTGAAGATTTTCAAATTTTGCTTGATAAACTGCCTCTGTTTGATCCCTAATTCCGGATGTTTGATTGATCTTGAGGTTTGGCTAACAGTCTCATTGCAGAGTGTGATCAAATCTGAGAAGATCATCTTGGGAGTTGCAAACCCTGAAAAGTGGTTCTAATTGCTCAAATTTCTAGGCACCTTTCTAAGATAAGGTACTTTTGTTTGCCAGTGTTAGCCACTTTTTAGATGATTTTCAATTTCTTCAATTTGACCTCCCGTGCTTCAATTTTCAATTGGCGGTGATGGATGATTCTCGTGGAGTGGATGTTGAATTCATCGCGAAGTTGAAAGAATTCCGAAAAGGATGATTGGTTTCAGAAGCTCTGAAAAATATTTTAGGAGGTTCAAATTCCTAGGCAGCCTTGGCCTGCAGGGGCACATTTGTGCTTCTGAGAAACTATTTTCACTTTGTAACCCTTGACAAAATGCCTGAATTTGGTCTTCGTTGCTGGATGTTCAACTGCTCCGATGAATCTATTGATGAACTCGTCGTGAAGCCTGATCGTAACTAAGAAGGACTTCTTGGAAGTCATGAAGCCTGAAAGTAGCATCTGATGCTCCAAAAAGTTGGGCACCATTTGTTAGCAGGGTGCTTTTTGCTCTATACTTAGTCAATTTTTCATGGTTTTCAACTTTCTTGACTTACAACATTTCCCACTTGATCTTCGTTTGCGAGCGTTTGACAGATCCTGTGGACTGGCTGCTAGATTCATCGCGAAGCTGGAAGAATTCTAAGAAGATGTCTTGGAGAAGACAACTGCTAAAAACTTCATCTGGTTGCTCAAAATGTTGGGTGCCTGTTGACGTGGTTTTTGCGACTACACCAACACAGAATAAAGTCGCCAACGGCTACTCTATCCTCTCTTGAACAAAGTTTCTTGCATGCTAAAATTGCGAGATAGATCATACATTTAACTCCACGGTTCCTTCAGTGCGAATAGTCTCAGTTGGCTTGATGTGATATTGCTGGTATTTCAAGGGGACTTACACAATTGTTCGACAGTTGACAGCAGACAGTGGACTAAGGGCTTTCGTGTAATTAAAATGATTTGGCAAGTGAGCACAAGTTTCCTAATCCTAACCAGAAGTGGACTGAAATTAAATGAGTGTAGGGCCTAAGAAGTTTATGTTCTATTCTAAATGCAAGATATGTGGAGCTCGACTTCAGCAGACTTCAACCGGATTTCACCTAGCCTCGCATCGGATAGCTTCAACAAAATCGGTGCAATCTTCACGGGAATAATGAAGAATATTCAAATTATAATTCAACATACATGTACCATCACAACAATGCATACAAGCATACAAATCACAATCGAAGTTAAGTTTGAAATGATGTCCAGTTGACCACGCAAGGCAAACTCACCGTCAGCGAGTCGCTAGTGGTATGGATAAAGAGAAGCTACGTCGATCAAACACCACAAATCCAAAGTAAACTACTTGCATGAACTGAAAGCTACACTACTTGAAGTTGAAGGGATGAAGAAATCTTGCATAGCTACTTATAACAAAGATGAATTCACCATTCAATGAAAGATCTTTTATTACAATAGTTTTTCGCAACAATCTCTTACAAAGTTTTCAAAGGAAAACTTTCCTTCTTCAAACTACACTATGCTAAGATATTACAACTAAAGTGCCTCTGCTCTACTCTCTAGTTCGATCTCTAAGCTCTACCTCTACTTCTAATGAGATACAAATGAGGGGGACTCCCCCTTTTATAGATGGCCAAGTCCAACGGACGGCTCAGATTACAATCAGCTGGATGGCCCAGATTGTGCCACCTCAGCCCTAAACAAGATTCGCCCTAAAAACCGCCATAATGGAGAGTGGGGCAATAAATGAGCAATTAATGGCCACCATCTTCTAGAAGATTCCCGTTTTTAGACGCGTTCACACTGTTCTCGATCTTCTTTTTGACGTTGCTCTTCAACTTCTTCTTTGTCACTTGAGTTATACTAAGTCTCAACACTTAGCCATTTTCTTGCAACTTTTCTCCCTTCGAGGTTGAAATGTAATCGTGGAGTACTTGCTTCATCTTCCTAAGTCATCGCCTTTTGGTCTCGACGTTCCTCCTGCAAAACAAGCAAGGAGAAGAGTATAGAACATTTTATAAAATAAACTCAACTTACCAAATTTTCACGCTTTAACTTCCAAGGTCATCGTCTTCACTAGCCAACCTCGCATTCAAATTCTTCATGCCTTAGACAAACTTCATCTTCCTCAAGGGCGAATCATCCAACTCAGGTTTGAGGAAAAATGTTTTCATCAGGAATTTGATCAAAAATCATCTAGACGATCATTTTCAAATTCATCCGCCGAGGCATTTTACCTTGAAATCACATTTTCTTCGCATTTGCCTTAGAAAATTAAAAAATTTCCCTTAGGAAAATTCATAATTTGAGCACCGATCAAATTCTTCATGTTGAAGGCCCCAACGAACTGTGGAAGACTTCGAAATCCATTCCTCATCGCAAACGTCCAGTACCCAGAAGAAAATTTTCTTCAGAACGTGTCGAATTCATCGGTACACAACGAACGGGTTCATTTAATTTTCTTGAATTTTGAACCTTGGAAAAATAATTTTTCTTTTAAACAAATTTAATCCCGTTCTTCACATCTGTGAACATTTCTTGTTGCTCTGACTTGGAAATATTTTTGTTGACCCTGTGCAGCTGGCATCATCGGACTCCTTCACTGGCAATTTAGTAGTGCTCTAGGAAATTTCATCACTATTTCAACTTGGGCGTATTTCTCCTAAGGAAAATTTCCCTGCCTTAGAATTTTTTTTTTTGAATCACTCAGCACCTTTGAAAAATTTGCCTTAGAAAATTTTACTTCAACTTCGTTCACCTTGCCTGTGAGGAAAATTTTATTTCATCCATGCTCATTTGCCAGTGGTGGGAAATTTTATCAACTTCACTTAAAAAAAATCTTCTTGAAGGCACATCATACTTAACATGTTTTATTTTTCATTTGGCAATTTTCAACGCCTAGGCATGTTTTATTTTTTTACTTAGCAATATCATCTTGCACTTGGCGCATTTAGCACTTAGAAGAGGACACTTTCATTAAAACTCCAACGCCTTAGCAACATTTACCCTTTATTCTTATCAACTTGGGCGCATTTCCTTAGTGATGAAGGATAAAACATTTTCAACGCCATCTTGACTTGTTTTCATACTTGTGATGGGCGCATCTTGAAGTGTCAAGTGGATGGGCACATATTCAAGGTGATGGAGGATGAAGTTTCTTTGACTTTTGACTTCTTTCTTGGGCGCATATGACAAGATGTAAAGGATGAAACTTCCAACGCCTTAGTGACCTTTGGGCTTCCTTCTTTTGTCCTCATGTGGCCTTACTTGGGCGCATTTAGGCATGTAAGGTGGATGAACATCTTTGACTTTCCTTTGACTCATTTGCTGCATGGGTGCATTTTGATGGGTGAGGAGGATAACTTCAACACTTAGAATTTTTTTATCTCCCTATTTTTCTTTGGGCGCATTTGAGGTGTGGAGAAGGATGAGCATCTTTGACCTTTTGACTTTCTCTTGTTGAACTTCTTGGCATGGGCGCATTTTACCATTGGAGGAGGATAAGCATTTCATACTTAGAAAATTTTTGCATGCCACTACCTTGAGCTGGGCGCATTTCAACATAGGAGGTGGATGAAAATTGTTGACCTCCAGTTGTGACCTTTTTCACACATCGCCCCATTCAAAATGGGGACCCCTAAATTTTTGCTCCATTCTGGTCTTTTGGCTTTGGTTTTTGTCTTTCTCTCTCGTTCTGCTTCTTTTCCGCTATCTGCTTTCCGGGGACGCTCCCGTTTGCGAGCTTGAAATGTAAAAATTTGGCCGAGTCTGAAATTAGGGTTTCACATCTTTAAGTCACTTTGGGGTCAAATTGTGTTGGTTGGCCAACTTTTGAGCTTAGCAGTGCTATTACAATGCTTTCAGCAAGTAACCCCTGAAATTTCACTAAGTTCTGCCAACTTTCTATTTTTAGTAAGTGTCAGTTTAGGGTTGATTTTCTTAAGATTTCCACATTCCGATAACTTCATTGCATTCTGAGCACTTCAGGTTCACTTTTGGCAAAATTTGAGCGAAAACGAACGACTTGCTATTTTTAGCAGTCTGGCTTCCAGAGCAAATTCCAGGGCCTATATATTACATTTTCTAATGCATGTCCAGGGATTCCTTCTGGGTTTTTCAAAACCTTCGCAGTGATGTGACATGCAAAGCAGGATGACAACTTTCAGCGTTCAGCCTTCAGAGGCCGATATTAGGGTTTGTATGCATACTTTTTCAGCGCATGTCGGCATATTCGTTCTGGGTTTTCCAAGAGCTTCACGTTGGTGTAACATGCAAATGGAACCGATCACTTTTCAAAAACTTACTATTTTTAGCCAGTGCTTGCTTGTTGGAGATTTTTCTGGATTCTTTCTGGGTTTTTCGAGACCTTCGTGGTGGTGTAACATGCAAGTGGAACCGGTGACTTTTCAGAAACTTACTATTTTTAGCCAGTGCTTGCATGTTGAAGATTTTTCTGGGTTTTTCTGGGTTTTTTGAGATTTTTCAGGCAATGTGACATGCAAAATCATCCAGCAGCCGGTTGGTCACTTTTTCGGCCACTTTCTATTTTTAGCAAGTACCACTTAGACAATTGTTCAGCACTCCGGAACTGCAAACTGATCATCATGCAACTGAAACGAGGTCAAACGGAGCTCATCTGAGGAGCATGCATAAAATTAGGGTTTCCAGCTTTAGAGCTAAAAATGAGTCAAACGACAAAGTGTCCTGAAACGGAAGTATCCACTACAATCAGCGTCTTTCAGGAAGTCTGCTGGCCAAATTTGAAGGCAATCGGAGAACTTGCTATTTTTAGTAAGGTATTCCAGACACAGGCTATAAATAGAAAGTTGATCTCGGGCGCCGGCACAGAAAGGCAAATTCACCAACAAGGAGCGCACTGTCCGAATTTCAAATCAAACGGGGCTAAGGAAGTCTCAGAAACGAACACTTACTATAAATAGTAAGTCACTTCAGAAGCAGCTATAATTGGCAGGTCAGCGTCAGATCTCAGCGGGTGCAAGTCAAACACGTGATGAGGGATCCTTGGCGCAAATTTCAAGACAAACAGAGTTGCGGGGAATGAAGAATCAGATAATTGCTATTTTTAGCAGGTCAATCAGGGTTTCCTAAAATCAAGAACAGAACACGACAGTCAAGCAAAAACAACATCCAGTTACGATCACCATGCTTCGCGTTCAACACGTGAAATTTGAAGACTTTCTGAGCAATTTCTATTTTTAGCAAGTTGCTAAAAATAGCAGGAATCTAGCATCGACGAAACAGAGCAGTTGAAATTCGGAACAGGGCGAAAATCAAGCTTTCTGGGGTCAGAATTCGGTCGATGACACGAAATTCAGAGAACTTTCTAAAAATAGAATTGACGGAGGAAAATCAACTTAAATCTGGCAGAGGGCATAAAATTCACAAAAATGGATAAAATTTGGAATCCAGCATTAAAATCCACCTTGAGAAGCTGAACAGAGGCAGAAAATTGACTAAGTCTGGGAAACTTAACGCCACCCCAGTGAAATGCGCCTTAGTCACTTGAAGTGATCAAAGCTTGGTGTTCACCTAGGGAAATGCGCCCTTGATGTTGAAAATTTTCTAAGTATTCAAAATTAAAAGTTTGACCCCTCATATGCGCCCCTCTTTAAAGACTTAGGAATTTTGCCTAAGTGTCGAAATTGGATGTTGGGGGTCCCATTTGCGCCTGGCAATGTGAAGGATGATGGCTCGAGATTTGACTAAGGCATGAGAAATGGAAGTTAGATATGCTAAATGCGCCCCAAGCTGAATGCTTCCCAGGACAAATGCACCCAAAGTAAACTTAGAAATTACTAAGTGTCAAAGTGAATGTTGACCCTCTCATATGCGCCCATGATAAATTGGAAGCTTGACAGGTGATTTGCGCCCAAGTAATGAAACTAAGAGTGGACCCCTCCATATGCGCCCAAGCCTAGGAGAGTTTAAAAATTTGACTAAGTCATTAAAGTGGAACCACAGAGGGTCAAATGCGCCTTGGGAAGATAAAGTAGTCTAAGGTTTCCTAAAGCGTTAGAAATTGAAATCTTGCCCTCTCATATGCACCCATGATAAATTGGAAGCTTGACAGGTGATTTGCGCCCAATAGGATATTAGGGATTCAAAATTTTTGCAAGTGATGAAATTGAAAGTTGCCCAAGGGATTTGCACCTCAAGGTTCATAGGGTCATTTGCGCCTGAGGATGGCTTGGAAAATGCTAAGTGTTGTAAAACTTAAAGTCCGCCATGTAAAATGCGCTCACCAGAGAGAATTGAAGCTTCAACCTCTAAATGCGCCTAAGTGTTAAAAGTGGAAGCTCCGGATACCATTTGCGCCTAAGGAATAAACTAAAAGTTAACCCATCCAGATGCGCCTAAGGCATTGATTGAAGCTTGATATGTGATATGCGCCTTAACTTGTAGAGAGTTTGAAGAAAATTCTAAGTATGGAAATTAAAAGTTCAGCATGCCATATGCGCCCAAAACCATGAAAGGAATATCAAGCCACGAAATTGAAGCCTCCACCATGGAAAATGCGCCCCTCTCTGCAAACTCGCCTAAGTGACAAAGTGAAAACCCCATTGAATATTGATGTTCACACTTCAATATGCGCCTGGAGGAGGATCTAAAATGCACCATATATCAAATGCGCCCCAAGCTGAAACCTCAACATGGTATATGCGCCCTCAGCTTAAAACACAATGTATGATGTGTGCCTTTGGATAGAGAAAATTGACTAAGGCATCACAATTGAAGCCTCCACCATGCATTTGCACCTGGAAGGAAAAGGATTGAAAAACGAAGAGCTCTTAGTTCTATACGCGCCTCAGAAGGATGGATGACTCGAAATTCCCTTAAGGCATAAATTGGAGGCTCCATATGCCATATGCGCCTTTGAAGTGTAAGGAGGTATCAAAATTTTCCCAAGTCATACGCCCAGAGTCAAAATTGAAAGTATCAACACCCATATGCGCCTTGACTCATAATTATTTGACGATTGAGTGTTGAAATTAAAAGAAAATCATGACTTGAAAGATTTTTTTTCGAAAGTATCCTAGGGCGTGGAAGTGAACACACTAAGGCTTAAATGTGCCCACTCTTGGAAGGAAGAGGTTAAATTTTAAATTTTGGACTTTGAAGGCGTCTTGATTTTTATTAAATCAAAAGCACATATTTGCGCCTTGAGTTTAAAAAGATGATTTATTTTCTAAGGCAAATCTCAAAAACACAAAGAGTTAAAAAAAAAACGCTAAGGCGTAGAAGGATTGAAATTGGAGATTTAATGAAAGCTCAATAAAATCGCGATGTGGGATGAAAATCGAGCTAAGGCGTTTGGAGGAAATAAAATTTCTCTAGGCAATTAATTGCGAAATTTGTCTAAGTTGGAGAAATTAATTAATTTAATTTAATTAATTAATTTCCTAAGTTTAAATTAAAATTCCCCCTTTTAATTTTGACCCATGAAATTTTAAAGTTCGGACGATTTAATTATGGGGAATTTGTTTCGGAGTTAATTACGGATGGAAAATAAAATTATGCCTAGCCAGTTTTGACGGTTGACATCGAATTTTTTTAAATTAAAATGGCAATTAAATTAAAATTTTTAATAAATTAAATACGCCATTTTAAAAAGCAGTTGAGATTATTTCAAATCGGAGTAAAGATGATTTTCTCGAAATTACTGAAGGCCACTGGCAGTCAAGAGGGAAGTTTTAAATTTAAATTGAGGAAAGAATCTCCCTAAATAGCAAATTGCCATAGCAACTGCATGACGACTGGAATATTCCCTTTTAAATTTAGCAAATGCGTCAGTCATGATGAAGGAAATAAATGGCATCTGCTAAAATTAGCACTGGCTTTTGGCTATAAAACTCTGAGGATTTTCATTCTCATCTCACAAGATTTGAAGTTGAAATTTATGCTGGTGAATTGAGTTGTGAGATTTAATTTGAGAGTTGCTGAAAGTGTGAGGTGTTAAGTTCGATCTTTGCAAGAGATTGAAGTTGCTGAGAGTTGAATTTCTCGAAGTTGTTGAATTTCTCGAGGTTGCTGCGATTTGAAGTAAAGTTTGAAGGGTCAAGCATTTTTATTTCTTCACGTTGTTGAGGTAAGTATTTGAAGTTGCTGAGACTTTATATTTTGCTGAAAGTTGAAATATTTTCGAAATTGAGGGTTGAAAAAGCTGAAATCATTTAATTATGCTGAAGGTCGAAATTGTTTGAACTCGAAATTGCTTGAGCTTTAAATTTTCTGAAGTTGCTGAATGTTAGAATCAATTCGAATTTAAAATTGTTGAAGCCTTCGAAGTTGCTGATGTATAACTTTCGAAGTGCTGATTTGAGATTGCCAAAATTTTTCGAAGTTGCTGATTTATAACTCTCGAAAAGTTGATATGAAATTTTTGAAACTTGCTGATTCAAACTTGCTCATTTGAAACTTTCAAAATTCTTCGAAGTTGCTGATTTATAACTGTCGAAGAGCTGATTTAAAACTTGGTGATTTTTAACTTGCAAGCTTGCTGATTTAAATCTTCGAAGTTGCTGATGTATAACTTTCGAAGTTGGTGATTTTGAAATTTTAAACGTTGTTAAAACTTAACGCATTTGCTGAAACTGAGATGGCTGGAGTTAAATTTCTTTTGGCTGCAAGTTGTTGAAGTTTGAAGTTTAAATATACCGAGGTTTGAGGTCGAAGTTTGATGTTGAAGATACTAACTTGCATTTATTTTTGCAGCCAACTTCATCCGCCAGCCGTCTCACGTGATTTTTATTTTAAAAAGTTGGAAGTGTAATGTTTGCTTTTTGTTTTGCAGATGGCTGATGGACGTAAGGCTGATGTTGCTGGAACTAGCAAAGCTGGAGCTAAGGCTGCGAACAACGAAGCTGTCAAAGAGAACGCCTCCAGGCAGGCGATTATCAAAGGTCTGAAGAAGTCTTTCATTCTAGAGTCGAAGATCGTGTCGAAGTTTGGCAACTTGACAGACACCAACCTTTGGCCTTTCAACCTCGAGGCATTCATGCGCAGAATGTATGGGCAGGGTGGCAATCTTCCTACAGAAGCATTGTGCAACATTGTCAAGAGTGGATTGTATGCAGCAGCTGGGTTCCAACCAGCAGTCCGTTGTCCCGAGTTGATCCTAGAGTGCGCCAACTTCTACAACTCCGAGGTTCGGACTATCAGCTCTCCGGATGGTATGATCATGGCCAACTTCGCTCCTGATGCAATTGGCGAGGCGTTTGGGATACTTGCTACGGATAATATGTTGTATAAATCCAAGGCAAAGGCTGACAAGATGTACGCCACGTCCTTTGAAAAGTGCATGAAGAGGATAAACACCACGTGGATGCGAAAACCAAAGCCTCCTGCGGCCAGGCTGCCTAAGCAGATAATCTCAGAAGAGCTGAAGCAAGAGTACTGCGATATCATTATGCTACTCAGCAGGGTTAATGGCAGTCCACAATCATTTGTGTTTGAGCCTTGGATGTTCTTCTACATCAGCGTGGTGCTCGAAGGAAAGGAGCGAGTAAATTGGGCACAGATGATAAGTGACAATATTGATGAACAGTTCCAGAGTCTCAGGAGAACAAAAACATTCTACATGAGCTCGTATGTCATTTACATGCTTGCTCGGATGACAAAGTATAGAGGGTTGGCGTACCAGGAGCCAATTGGCTGTGGATACAATCAGTTCAAGATTCACCAATCCTGCAGACAGTTGCATCTTACGCACACAGGTGACTTCACGAGAGTTAATGATTCCTTTACCATGTATATCACAAGGACCCTTTAGCAGAGGTTACAGCAGAGGATATCCGAGGAGGCGCAGATGCTGGTAGAAGAATATGGGTGTTGGTTCGTCCAATTCCTGAAGTTTACCTATTTGAGGCTGCCAGGGTATGATTCATATGTCTACAAATTACCTAGGTACCCCACCAACAGGATGATATTACTTGAGTTGTCTAGGCAATTGGTGGCCTATGACAAAATCATAAGGAGAAAGAAGAAAGGAGGCTTGCATTTTCCCATTGTGTTGGGAAATTCACTCGAAGAATGCCCCGCATTGCAGGCAGCCAAGGAGGCTGAAGACGAATTGAAGTTCTACAAGTTGACTCTTCATACCAGTCGACAAGATTTTGATCCTAAGGGAAAGATTGGAACGGTGCAGGGTGTAGAATACAGACACAAAGCTCACTTGGAAGACTTTTGGGCAAATGCTGGAAGTGAGGCCGAGATTAGGAAAAGAACGTTCTCGAGGTTGCCACTCAAGATGATTAGAGAATGTGAAGTGATCCAAGTGCCAGATCAAGTTGAGGAAGATACCAGGCTGATTCATCCAGATTATGAAGCAGTAAAAAACACACCGATGCCACCGGTAGATTGGGCTGAACCGGAGATCGCGGATTTAGACACCTTGTCTATTCCCATCTTGACATTTACAAGGGCTTGGGTAGATGAGCGTGTTAATAGATTAAGGAGAAGGTCAGTTGCCCTCACATATGACCTCATGGGTGATAAAAGGCCGCCGGTGTTAGCGAAGAGGAAGAAGCAGATCACACGAGGTCCAGAATCCAAAAGGGAGCCTGTTCAGCCGGAGCCTCAAGGGTCGGAGGACACAACTTCCACTCAGTTGGTGACTCATTCTTCTAGTGTGCGTGAAGTCTCATTATTCGCAGACCATAGAGCTCAGAGAAATGAAGAGCCGGAGGTTGGAGAGGTTAACCAACCAATGCCAAGGGAGTTGGATACCCAGAGTGTCAATGACCCTGAAGGTGCCAGTAAGCCAGATGAAGGGGAAGAAACAGATATGGACACCCACTTTGACTATTCCTTCGAAGATGAAGACGTTGGAGCTCGCGAGGAAAGTGATCAAAATGTTGAAATAATCGAGCCTCAACAGAATACTGCTCGAGAGGAGGTCCGTGAAGTGGAGGCAACTGAGGAGCAGCCCCTCATTATTTATGATATTCAGCGCAATTGGCTCTCACAGGCGATCAGAAGGGACCAAGATGATGATGCTGATCTGGCAGTTGAAATGGAAGAACTTTTAAACAGAACAAGCAAGTCGCCTAAGCAGAAGAGGGCAAGAAAGTATACGAGGATGGAAACTAATGAGGCAGGTTCCCGCAGCCTTCATATTGCTGTCCCAAGGGAAGACCATGATTTGAGTGATGCAATGCCAGAGAATTACACGATCACCACAGTTGAGTTGGGACGTCCTTCCGGAGCGCAAGTAGTGGAAGAAGCTGAAAGCTCATTTCAAGCATTGAAGGATAGGCTGGTGAAGAAGGAAGGAAAGTACAAGAGATTGAAGAAAGAGCACAAGGCGTTGGTTGAGTATGTGCAACATCTCGCACATCCAGTTGCTCAAGAGAACCCAACGGCGGAGCTTCCACTGGAGTTGCCACGAGAGCCGATCAGTGGCCTTGAAGAAGTGAGGAGGGCTGTACGGGAAGGAGACAAATGGATAAATGGTGTCCGCACTGAGGCAGAAAAGTTTATGGCGGATCTTGTCTCAGCATTTCAGAGTGCATCCGGTATCCTCTCGCGCCTGGATGATGTTGAGCAAGCTTGGGGAGACACCCACATTTTTCAAGACAAAACTATCCCTCGCCTTGCTATTTTGATGCGTGTGCCCACGCAAACCTTGGTGAATGAAGGGGTAATCCAGGTAGGTGACAGGTACGACTTCCGTGGGTGGCATTCAGCAGCGTTCACAGGGAAGAGTTTCTTCGACACAGTAGCTATGGAGTCCACCAGGATCAGGAAGGCAATGAGGAATATCCACGAGGGTATCCTCAACACGTTGGATGCTTTGTTCGCAAAGAGGCTAACTCATGAGGAAGTGGAGGTGGAAGGATTAAAAGCAAGGTTGCAGCCTTTCTTTTCTCAGATGAGGACGTTTTCCCAGTTGGATTTTGAGAACATCTCCACGTTTTCAACAATCATTCAGAGCACACAAGATTCTATCGAAGCTTGGGGAAAATCTTGTGAAAAGCATGAGCAAATGGTGGCGATTCTAGAATATCAGCTGAATCTTACTCCATCAATTTCTGAGGAGGAGGTCGACGCAGTGCTAGCACGATTCATAGCGTACGCGGTCAGAGAGAAGAGCAAAGGAATCCAGGTCATGGACGAGAATCTTCTAGAAGGGTAGTGGGCATTAATTGCTCATAAGTGGTCAAAGGAGGAATCTGCTATTTTGGGAGTATTTATAACGCCACTCCTCCACCTTCTGGCGGTTTTTAGGGCAAAACTTGTCTAGGGCTGAGGTGGCTTGATCTGAGCCCTCCATTGTAATTCGATTTGGACCGTCGGTTGAGACTGGTCAGCTATAAAAGGGGGAGTCCCCCTCATTTGTAATCTAATAGTCAGAATCGGAGAGTAGTCAACAATTAGTGAAGTAGAATAGAGAGTAGAAATTTGAGTTAGAGTAGTTTTCATTTGCATTGTTGAAGAAGAAGGGGAATTCTCCCTTTGAAAATTTTGTAAGAGATTGTCACAAAAGCTATTCATAATAAAGCATTTCATTGATGGTGGATTCGAACTTTGTTTTGAGTAGTTCGTGAGGTTTCTTCTTCCCTTGACTTCAACTAGGACTTAATTTCATGTTAATAGTCAAATATGGATGCTTATGCTTGATGTAAGTGAGCTTCATTTATCCATACCACTAACGACCTTACTGACGGTAAGCTCGTCTTGCATGGTCAACTGGAACACTTTACACTTAACTTCGATCAAGGTTCATGTGTAGTTATGCATCGTTGTGATGGTAGTTGCATTATTGAATCATGATTTGAATATCTTTCTTGTCCTTTGAAGATTGCACTTACTTTGTTGAAGCTGTCCAACAGGAGGCTAGACAATGTTTGTCGAAGTTCGTTGAAATTGAGCATAACACCCATTTGCATTTAGGTTAGAATTTAGAATATCGAAATCTCTGCAGCCATTCAAATTCCGTATAATTTTGGTTAGTTTTAGGAAACTTGAACTCTAAAGCCAAATCATTCGCGCAAAAATCCCTTTCAAAAGCATATATTGGTTGTTACTACATGCATTCTGAACAATTACGTAAGTCCCCTCGTAAGAACACAGCAAATACACATCAACCAAACTGAGCCTATTTGCATTAAAGGAACCTTGGAGTTGAAAGCGTGATCTCACTCGCAATCTTAGCACGCTGAATACTTTGTTCAAGAGGGAATAAGGTATCCGTTGGGAAACTTCGTTCCGCTGTTTGGTGCAGTCACGAAAATCACATCAACACCTCCTTGACTTTCTTGAGAAGTGGGCGCATTTTGGCATGGCTGAAGGATGAACTTCTAACTTAGAAAATTTCTAACTTTTACCAACTCTTCCTTGGGCGCATTTTAGCTAGGCAGGAGGATGAAAACTTGAACTTAGAAATTTTTCGAACTTCTTCATCAACTCTGGCGCATTTCTTGGGTGCTGCAGGATGAAATCCAATACTTAGCCATTTTTTCTTCGTCTTCGCCAGTTTATCCATGCCTGCTATTTATAGTAAGCCTTTTAATTCTTGCACTTCAAAAGCTCAGATTGCGTTGAGATTTTAGACACTGCATCTTCACAACCTCGTTGGCCTGTTGACACTACTATTTCAGGTTGGCCTGCTATTTTTAGCCCATTTCTGAAGGTGGTTTGCTATTTATAGTAACTGCCTGCTTCTGATACCTCCACAACTCCGTTTGCTTTGAAATTCGAATGACATGCTCCTCACCACGTGACTTGCCTGTTGACGTCGGTGCCTGCTGCTGACTTTCTATTTTTAGGTTATTTCCAAAATGACTTACTATAAATAGGAAGTGCTCCATTTGCCCTCAAATTTTACCAGCAGATAGCTTGAAGGATGCTGGTTGCGGTGGTATACTCCGGTTTTCGAAAATTCTGACTTTTTACCCCTCTTTTCGAGCCCCAAAGCTGGAAACCCTAATTTGTTTTGCATGCATATCAAATGATCTCTGTTTGTTCTCATTTCTGCTACATTGCAATCAGTTCATGATTCTGAAGTGCTGGGAGGCGGCTGTCGGAATGTACCTGCTAAAAATAGTAAGTACCTAAATGAGTGATGATCTCTGTTTGCATGTCACATCACTGCGGAGCTCTCGAAAAACCCATAAGGAATATGTAGACATGCAAAGAAAACCCTGACATGCAAACCGTAAAAATAGCCTCTGAAGGCTGAACACTGAAAGTTGTCGTCTCACTTTGCATGTTATACTGTCGCGAAGGTCTCTGAAAACCTAGAAGGAATCTCCAGACATGCGTTGAAAAACTTTGCATCTAAGCCCTGAAATCTGCTCCGGAAGCTGAACTGCTAAAAATAGTAAGTGGTCAGTTTCAGCTCAAATTTTGCACGCGAGCAGCTTTATGTGTCCTGAATGCAGTGTTACGATCGAAACTTCAAAAGTGCTGAGAAAATACCCTGAATTGCATACTTACTAAAAATAGTAAGTAGCCGGAATCTGATGAAATTTCAGTGGAAGCTTGCTGGAAGCACAGTGACCTCAATGTTAATCCCTGTTTTCAATTTATTCACCCCATTTGACCTCAAATTGGTAAGGAAGTTCAAAAACCAAATTTTCAGACTTGGCCAAATTCACGTTTAAGCTCAATGACGGGCACAATCCTCGAAAGACAGACATCAGAAAAGAGACAGACACAGAGAGAGACAAAAACCAAAGCCAAAAAGACCGGAACGAAGCAAAAATTAGGGGTCCCCATTTTGAATGGGGCGATGTGTGAAAAGGTCACAGCAATGCCGTTGGCCAGTAGGGGCGCTTTTGCTCTGATGAAATTTATTTTATCCTTCGTTTTACATGTCTACTTGATCAACAACCACTTGCGTTTGATAGGTGCTATGAGTTCGCGAATGAATTTGTTGCAAAGTTGGGCTGAATCCAAAAAGATCATTTGGAGATGGCTAGCCCAAATTCTTACTTTTGAGTAGTTTCTTTTCTGGGTGCTCCTGGCCTATAGGGGCACTTTTTTTCTTTGATAACCTGCCATTTTCCGATGTTTCTCGTTTTTTGTAAAGTGTCTTGCTAAATCTGATGTAAAAATCCTGATTTTCTGCCTTAGTAATTTTGACAAACACTTTTCATGCAACCTTTTGACTTGCTGTTTTTGATTTCAGTTTGTACTTGAATAGCTTTTGAGGAATGCAAAATATAATGGCTTTTCCAATGATAATAAGCAGCTATCCAATGAACTAAAATGATGTACAATGTGTTTTTGTATTTTCAAATGCATATATGATGACTTAAACTATGCAAATCAGCACCTACAACTAGGAGACAGTTCAACAAACACTTTGTATGCAAACTACCTATGCAGATATCAAAGTATCACTACTTGTCATTCTGTCAAACAATTGGCAGTCAACCCAACTTCCATCATTTGATATTATGAATGAGTTACAAGAGAGTACAAGTGATGCCAAACCCAACTTCTCCTTATCACAAGATGAATGAAAATTACATTGCGATGTTGCTGCTCTAGGACAGCGACTCTACTCATGCAAGGACTGACATATGATTGCATATATTCAATGATTACAATAATGATTTGCTGTAGGAGACAGCGACTTAGACTCTACACAAAGATGCAAACAGATATCAGAAGAGAACCTGATATTATATGGCAGCAATCATAAAAATATTCGATTCTTCTCAAGTGTTGCTTGTTTGCCCTCCTAAGGGTAGCGCCTTATTTCCTTGATGCCCCACGAATCTGCCAAAGGCCTGAATGAAATTTTGATGCTCCTCTAACATAAAATCGAACCTTGTATAAGTGCGTCCCTGCTGTCACTGAGTTCCGATTTTTAGCAGCCTTCTATGACAAAAATCTTACCTTCTTACTAGTGTGCCCAGCAATGCATATGACTATGATTTCACCAGCAATTATATATATATAAGTCGACCCAGCAATTTGATGAATCAATCTCCTTCCAAACACAAAATCGTCCTCACCTAGGATTGAAGATTATCTCCACAAGCTGAGAATATATTGCTTTAATCGATTTTCCTTCAATGCTGCAAATTTGGCCAAAGGCCACAAAATTTGGCTCAAGTGGAAAGAATGTAGTATCTTCCCCAATCCCCAGCTAGGATTGGTGTTTCACAATCGAAACCGGCATCCAAGAGGATTCAAACCCTTAGGCTATGTCAAGCATTCAAGCTCTCCGATATTCAAAAATTGTATTCAACTCAAGATGTTCTCAAATGCCCTCCAAAAGCTCCTTATAAAGAATTCACAAACATCTCCAAGAAGCTTCTAGAATAAAATATAATTTTATTCACTTAAGTGACTTTTTGATATTATTTTATTTTTAGTCACTTTAATATTAAATTAATTAAATATAAGGTCACCTTTTAATATTTATTTATTTGATAACCTTACAAATAATTAATTTAATAATTTCTCCTTATCGCTCCAAAATGGGGACATTAACATTTTCAACATCTTCCGCTTGATCCTCGTTTACTGGTGTTTGATGAACTTGATGAACTAGCTTGTTGATCTGTCAGAAAGCTTGCAAAATTCTAAAGAAGATGACTTGTTCAGAAAAACTTAACAATTGCATTTGATCCCTTGAATTCATGGGCACCCCTAGCCTGTAGGGGCGCTTTGGTCTCCAGTGTTAGCAACTCTTTGAAGATTTTCACCTCTTCACACTCCCCGTTCACCGTCTTGCTGATTGTGTTGACTACGTTGTTGATGATGCAACCACGCTCACTATTGTGATTGCTTTCATCATTCTGCATGCACGGACATTTGAAAATTTGGCCAAGGCATTGACTACCAGGCATCTCCCTTGAAACAAGGCGTGCATGCTTTTCCAGACTTAGAATAATTTTGGTACTTTTCAACTTTTGAAATTTTCCCTTTGTCATTCATCATTTTTTGAGTATCTTTCGCCATAGGTTGCTCTGTAGCTAGTACTGGCCATCCTCCATTGATGACCTTGGAGGTCCTAACTTTTCTTCTGAAAAAGTGAAATAGTCCCACCAGAGCAAAATTGACTTTTTCATGATTTTGATTGGACCAATGTGATTGTGACGAAGAATCAACCAATCAAAATCAATTTGAGTCATTTCTGGGAAGATCCTATTTTAGGGTTTTTCTAAAAATAGGAGTTTGAAACCCTAATTTCAAAATTTTCAAAAATTTGCAAGTATCCTCTAGACAATAAACCCAAAAAAACCCCATGATCCATTTGTCGTTCAGAAATTTCTAAGAATAGCAAATTGCTATTTTTAGAGACTTTGACCTTTGTTGACTTTTGATGTCATTTTTACAAGATTTTGACCATTTTATCAAAATGCCTTAATGAAGCAAAATTTTTATTTTGGGTACAACAGTGAGAAAGGGCCCACTTAGCAGCCATTGTTGGTCTATGTCCTCTTTCATTTTTTGCATGTGTGTTATCATAGAAGCAGAAATTGTGATATCTTTGAAAATATCATATATTTTATTGCAGAGTGATATTTTCATGAAAAAACTGTTGACCACTATTTTGACCAAATTTTTCTGATATTATCAAATTAGGCATGGGTAGAATGTTGGAGCTTCAACCCTAGGAACTGTATTGTATTCCTTTATGAGATTGTTTTGTATGCTTTGTTAACTCTGCATCTTGTGTTATGGTGATTTTAAGGGCACCTTTGTTTATTCATTGTTTTGCTAGAATTCATGATTGGGAGTAGGAAGATATCTTTGTTTGTGAGGACATATGATACTAATTCCTTTGACTCCCTTTAACTGTTGATTCTAGATTCTGATGTACTCAGTGGAAGGTGTGAGCAATGTCATTACCCATGCACCTCTTGGAAAATGTGTTATGATGGTGGTAATATAGAACGTTCTGAACACTATAGAAACCAAATCTCTGTTGTAAGCAATTGTTTAGGATATGGAGATGGCAGAGTGTTTGGTCTTCATGAGAAACATGGTACCTTGCTATTTCTCCTATCTACCAATTTACAACATTGAGCAATAGTATGAGGATTGAGTAAACATCAACAAATTCCTTTGTACTGTGTTTACATCAGATTGGGAGAATAAAGGCCTTTGTATTCTATTGTTTAGCAGTGAATAATGGCATAACTCAGTGTGTGACTGCAATGTCCCCCTTTTGCACCTAATCAATACGAGCTTTCTATTAGCCTATTCCCAGGGTCCCGTAGGCTAAGTGGATATGGTTAGGGGATGCAGTGTCCTGTGATGAGCTTTTGTGGAGGTTTCTTGAGGTTTCCAGTAGAGTTGCTATTTTTAATAGTGGCTATTTTCAGTAACTTACTAGATTCTAGTTGGGCTCTGATTGGATTAGTTGGGAGAATTGACTCACTAGTTTTAGCAAATTTCTATTTTGAGTAAGTGTTATTTTTAGCCCCTGTTCTTGGCCATTATTCCTCTATCAGTTTAGTGTGTGGGTTTCTAGTTTAGACCTTGGTGAGTTCTAATGTTTTCAAAGTAATATTTGTGTTGCGCCCAATCAAAAATTTTGCTTCATTAAGGAATTTTGTAAATAGTGGTCAAAGTCTTGTAAATTTTTTTTGTCAAAAGTCAAAGTTTCTATTTTTAGAAAGTTTCTAAAAATAGACTTGATTCAGGGTTTTTTGGGTTTGTTATCAAATGGATGCTGGTAAAACTTTCTAAAAATAGAAAGTTTCTAAAAACAAAATCTTTTTTTGGAGGGCTCTAACTAGTTTTGATTGGTTGAAAATACTTCCCAATCAGCGTGGTTCGATTAGAATCATCAAAAGGTTAGGATTTCTCTGGTGGGTTAATTATGCTTTTTTTCGAAGGCAAAGCACGAGCTCCAAGGTCATAAATGGAGGATTATCTGCTACTAGGTATCAAATTCAAAGTCTCAAATGTTGTGCAAACAACATCAAATATCAATGATCGAGAAAAGGTGAAGTTTCACGCGAAACGGAGGCAAATACGAAAATGGTGAAATTTATAAAAAATCCTAACTTTGGGATGTCTAGGTGGCCCTGTCCAATCAGGGTGCCTAGCATTTGGTGCCTTAGTCATTTTTCGGCTTCTGACGTTCGTTGTTTGAAAACGGTGAATCTTAACCTTCAGTCGCCCGAGAAACAAGATTAAAGCAACATTAGAGGCTGAGAAAGTTGGCAAACATATCACTAAGGTTCAAACAAGTTAGTATGCTCAACATCTGGATGCAAGTGTCCGTCGTTTCGTGGAAATCATTGATCAAAAGACACAGTTGGCAAAGGCAGAGATCAGGGATGAAAGAAAAATGAAAATCATTGAAATTTGGCTAAGGCATGGGATGCTAGGTGCCCTTGTCAGCTGGGGGCGCCTGGGTTGTCAACACTTAGAATATTTTCAACCCTAACATGCCTTCTTTCCAGTTCAACCTCCGTTGGTCACTTTTGGGGTCTGCAATCATGATCAGACGATGGTGAACGTCGATATGAAGTTGGGGATCACTTCAGCAGTGGTCAAACATGAGATTTCCATGGTCAAGCAGATTTTATCGGTTGGCAATACCAGATTGTTGGCTCGTCGAAGTTGGAGGCAGGCCTCGTCGGAAGCAGAAGCAAGCAAAAGTTGAAAAACGAAGAAAATGGCTAACACTGGAGAGGTTTTACGTGTTTGATGATGTCATCGAATGCATATGTTTTGCCAAAAACATGTCTTCACGTGTGTGCTTTTTTGCAACTACAAAGGAGGGATTCACCGCTGCACGTGCAAACAGACTCAGATTTTTGCATACAAAGTTTCTATCTTCATGGATAGACTTCAAAATTTAAGGGCTTTCACATCACGAAGAAAGCGCTTTTTCATCTTAACACTCTATTTCAGAAAGCTTTTGGTTTGCATCTAAAGGAGGAAAGATAGAATTTTCTTCTCATCAAGATTTGGAGGCTCAAATAGAGTGCTTTTTAAGTGTTCTTCATGGATTCGGGAATGGGAAGCATAGAGGCACGCTTTTTCATGGTCCAATCTTCTAGGGCATCACATTTCAAAAATAGGTGGTTAGCTTTTTCAATTTTCGTCGATCTAGGTCCATCTGCTTTTTGCTCCTCTTGAAGATTGAGAAACTTATGTTCCCAAAAAGCCACTTTTTTGGCACTTTTGGGTAGTCCTCAACTTTTTCAAAATCTGATGAATTGGGTCTCTTTAGAACGTGATTGTCTACAAAACCTAGACCTCATCTTTTTTTCCAGGAATTTGCTTTTTGGAGAGAAATCAACAACTTATTTCAATACTCCTGACAAGGAGGCAGTTAACAGCTTTTTAGCAGATATAGTTTCCCAAATTATCAATGAGTGAGTCACCTTTTTGGGGCAGCGAAGATTTCCAAGACTAGGACTAAAAGCAGCAGTTAACTCGATGCCTTTTCCGAGTTCAACTTGCTATTCTTGTTTCATGCTTATCTATTCTTTGTAAAATAGAAAAATCAAATGTATAGTTGGAACTTTCCCTGCTTTTAAATCAGTTAACTAATTTTAGTAGGTGGTTAGTTAGTTGTCTTGTGTTAGTTTCAGAAATAAATCTTGTGAGCTGGCAAGTCTAGTCAACTTAAAGCAAGGAGATTTTAGGGTTACCTACTCCTTGTTTGTGTATAAATAAGGGCAGCCTTGCCCATTATTTTCTAACTGTTATTGTAAGAGCTAATTTGTAAGCTTGTATTGCTGCAAATTGTTGTTCATTTACCGTTCAACTTGTGTCAAGTGTAATCTAGTGTTTGATTGCACATTGTAAGCCTATCTTTGCTACAATTTGCTGTCCCAGAAGTGTAACTGCTGTTAGAAATTGAGAAAAGTGAAAACTTATGCCTTCTTTGCTCTGATTTACTTGCTCGATCTCTTTCAGTTTCTTGTCTTATGTGTTTTGCTTGTATAATCTTTATTTCAGCTTACATCTTATAAGTACAATGAGTCTTCAAGTGTAATCCAGAAATGAGTTTATTTAAGCTTCTGTGATAATCAAATCATTCCTCGTTTACTTTTGACTCCCAAGCTTTGAGTTTACTTGAGTTGTCAAAAGCGTCTATAGTTTAGGCCTAGTTGTAGTTTGAAGTTTTGGAAAAGAGAAAACCTCAGCTACGATGCAAAGAGTTTTATAACCTAGTGCTCTTAGTTGAGAATAAAAAGATTGGTAGTAGTATAGTATTCTTTTTAAGCATCATCAGTGAAGAGGGAGCTTCCCCTCCTAATTTGAAGAGTAGTTTAATTGTGCATAGCTGTCCGTTTCTAATGCGCATTCCGGTGGTGCGAATTGAAATGCCAACAATTTGGTCATCATCACTTAAGTCTTTTATAAAGTCACTTTATGACTTAAGTGACGGGTGATGTGTTCATGAGAGACCCCCTTGTTCATCGCCTAGGAATGTGGTGCTTTTAAGTTGTCTTAAAAGGAAAGTTTATGCAGTGATGATGAGTTCTTACCATCCTTGGGTAGCAGAGAAACCTTTTGCTCCATCATTGACTTGATTCACAGGTTACATGGTGCTGTTTTGATTTATGCCAGCAGCTTGACAGATGTTGGTATCTATTTTTATGCACCTACGTTGGGCATCTTTCACATCTGCAGGAGACCACTCAGTGTGGAATGGATTGTGGATGATACAGACACATCAGTCTTGGCTGTAGGTTCAGGCGTCATTGGAGATTTGAGCACAAGGCTCTACATCGGCAGTTTTGAGATTGACATTGGTGAGTCTTATCAGAAGAAGATGATTTCTTCTAAGTCTCGTGCGCTGGACCTTCGTGTTGTTCTAGCCTCTTTTTAGGAGATTGATGGCATTCATGGTGGTACTCTTCTTACTCTTGAAAGTAAGTTAGGACATTTGTAGTTGCTTTCTGATAGGCTTATTGTTGACAAAGATGCAAGGGGTAATGATGATGTTGATGCAAGACCAACTCATCCTGTTGTGAGTTGCGAGTCTTCTTTTGATGATGGTAGTATAGGGTGGAGTACACATGACTACTTGGGAAGTCCATTGGTGCAGTCAGGGGAGTTTGACCTCGATTGCATTATGAGGTGTGCTCATCAGTTTTCTTTCAACCCACATATAGAGGATTTGACCATGTCCTTGATGGCACAGAGCGGTGGGTTGAGTAGGAGGTGTTCAGGTTCACTCTGGTATGATACATTTCTGACTTCAAGTGATGAGTCCAAGTTTTGCAAGTCTCTTACTTTGCTCTCTCCAATAAGTTGCTTCCAGAAGCAGGGATTTGAGATTTGGTACGATTGGACTTTAGAGGTTATCAGAGTGGCACAACAGAAGTCAGTTGGTGTTTAGATTGAAGGACTTCCAGTTTGTCCATGGGATCTAGGTATGATATTTGAGGTGTATCAACACAGTACTTGGAGTTGGCATTATGGGGATGATTTAGAGAGTTGGGATCTGTTGTGACCTTTTCACACATCACCCCATTCTAAATGGGGATCCCCTAATTTTTGCTCCATTCCTCATCTTTTGGCTTTGGTTTTGTCTCTCTCTCTTTCTGTCTCTTTCTTCTGCTTGTCTTTTTGGGAATATGCCCGCCTTTGAGCTTAAACATGAGATTTTGGCTAAGTCTGGGAATTAGGGTTTTGAGTCTTCCGGCCGATTTGAAGTCAAATAGAGTGAATGGATTGAAATTTGAGTTTGGCATTGCAGTTAGCATGCTTCTAGCAAGTTCCCGACAAAATTTGAGTGAATTCCGACGACTTACTATTTTTAGTAAGTACCTAATTTGGGACCTTTTCTCAGTACTTCTAAAATTCCGATCGTTACACTGCATCTAGTTCTCCGTTAGGCTGCTTGTTTGCAAGTTTTGAGCTGAAACAGACAACTTTCTATTTTTAGCAAGTTCACCTTCAAAGGCAGATTTTAGTGTTTACATGCGAAGTTTTTCAGCGCATGTTTGGAGAATATTTCTGGGTTTTCTGAGACCTACGCGATGATATAACATGCAAAATGAGACGGTGACTTTCAGTATTCAGCCTTCGGAGGCTATTTTTAGGGTTTGCATGTTGAAATTTTCTTCGCATGTCTGGACATTCTTGGTGGGTTTTTCGAAAGCTTCGCAGTGGTATAACATGCAAACCAGGATCAGGACTTTTTCAGGAGCCGTCTTCAGAGGCTATTTTTAGGGTTTATATGCAAAGTTTTTTAGTGCATGTCTGAAGATTCTTTCTGGGTTTTCTGAGACCTACGCGATGATATAACATGCAAACCAGAATCAGGACTTTTTCAGGAGTCGTCCTCAGATGCTATTTTTAGGGTTTGCATGCAGGACTTTTCAATGCATGTCAGGTTATTCCTTATGGGTTTTTCAAGAGCTACGCAGTGATGTGACATGCAAGGCAAGATGATCACTTTTCAGAGACTTACTATTTTTAGCAGGACCATTATGGCAGCTGCCCAACACATTAGTATCACAAACAGAGCAAAGTGCAACAAAAACGAGGTCAAACGAAGGTTATTTGATCAACATGCAAGTCAAATTAGGGTTTCCAGCTTTGGGACCCAAAATGAGGGGTAAAATGCCAGAATTTTTGAAAATTGGTGTATGCCACTGCAATCAGTATCTTTCAAGCTATCCACCGGTAAACTTTGAAGGCAATCAGAGCACTTACTATTTATAGTAAGCACTTCTGAAACAGGCTATAAATAGTAAGTCAGCAACAGGCGCTAGTGTGAACGGGCAAGTCTACTGATGAGGGTCACGACATTCAAATTTCAAGTCAAATGGAGTAGGGGAAGTCATGAAACTGAGCAGTTACTATAAATAGTAAAGCACCTTCAGAAACATGCTATAAATAGCAAGTCAGCTCGAGATGGCAGTGTGAACAGATCACTTAGGTCATGAAGGTCCTGTGCTTAAAATTCCAGATCAATCCAAACTTCAAAAGAGTGAAAATCAAAAGACTTACTAAATATAGTAAATCAAGGGTGAGCAAGCTGGAAAAACGCCTAAGTCTGAAGAACTTCCTGCTCACCCCCTGAAATGCGCCCTCAAGCTGGCAGGAGGATGAAAATTTGTCTAAGTCCTCAAAACTTGATGCTCAACCATGAAAATGAGCCCTTGGAAGGAGATAGCATGAGAAATTTAGTTGAGTCTAAGAAATTTGAAGCTTGACACTCTAGACGCGCCTTGACTTGAAGGAGAGTTGGTAAAATTTTTACTAAGTGCTCAAAATTTGAAGCTCCAACCCTCATATGTGCCTTGGCTACTTGGGTTTGATGAAAATTCTTCGAAGTCCTTGAAAATGGAAGTAGACATGTGAAAATGCGCCCTTGCAAGCTTGAAGTGAGTTGAAATTATTCTAAGTGTTGTAAACTTGAAGGAAGCACCCCTAAATGCGCCCAAGAAGAAGAGGAGGCCTTGAAATTTTCTAAGGCATTGAAATTGGAAGCTCGAAGGTCCAAATGCGCCCAAGGTAAAGAGGGGAAACTTGAAAATATTCTAAGTGTTATAAACTAAAAGCTAGCCATGTCAAATGCGCCCTTGGAGAGAAAGATACTTGGAAATGTTGTAAGTGTTGTAAATTGAAAGTGGAAGCCTCTATATGCATCCAAGAGGATATTGGAAGAGGAAATTTTTACTAAGGCATTGAAACTCAAAGTATCACCTATAAAATGCACCTCAAGAAGCTTGAAAGTATGGGAAATTTTCAAAGGCAAGCAAATTGAAAGTTGGACCCCCAAAATGCGCCCTCAAGCTGGCAGAAGTGAGAAATTTTTCTAAGTTTGGAGAACTTCCTGCTCAGCCCCCTAAATGCGCCCTCAGCTGGAAGAAGCCATGAAGAAAATTCTAAGTGTTGAAGATTGTCCTACAGACAGCCCTAAATGCGCCCTGTCTTGCTCAGCTGTTGATGAAAATCTCTAAGTCTGGATTTAAGTCCACCTCCACCCTCAAAATGCGCCCAAGGAGAAATAAGGTAATGGCGTGAAAATTTCTAAGTATGGAATTAAATCCTCCTCCACTATCAAAATGCGCCCATGTTAGAAGTGGGGTCAGGACAAATCTTAAGCGTTGAGTTTCTCCTCTACCCTTTGAATGTGCCCATCTCAAGTGCAAGGTGAAGGAAAAAAATCTAAGGTGTTGAAGTCAAAGTTCCCTCTCAACATTCCAAATGCGCCCATCTCAAGATGAAGGTGAAGGAAAAAGAATCTAAGGCGTGGTAATTTCTTTCAGGACCCCCTAAATGCGCCCAAGGGGTATTGAAGATGGCGGCTCTAGGAAAAGGTTGTTTAATATTGTTAAATCCTCCTAACATGCTAAATGCACCCAAGTGCAAGGTGAAGGTAGATGTATGAGAAAGGCGTTGGAAATAATTCCACCTTGATATGCTAAATGCGCCCATGTTAACGATGGGACTTAAAAAAATTTCTAAGTGTTAGAATTTCATCTCTAGAGAAAATGTGCCCAGGCCTGTAAGGTGCTGAAATTTTTTGAGGCATGAATAAAATTGGCAGTGGATATGTCGGAATGTGCCGGCTTCAGGATGATGAGAATTGTCAAGGAAAAGCAAAGAAAACACGCCCAGAGATGAAGAATGAGGATAAATTTTGGTGAGAACTATTTTTCTAAGGTTAAAATTCAAAAATTAAATGAACCCCTTCGTTTGTAGACACATGAATTCGACGTTTTTTGAGGGGAATTTTCTTCTGGGTATCAGACATCTTCGACGAGGAATTGATTTTAAAGTCTTCCACACCTCGCCAAGGCTTTCAAGATGAAGATTTTGATGGGCACTTGAATAATGAAATTTCCTAAGTAAAAATTTGAAATTTTTTCTAAGGAAAGAAAGGAAAAAGATGTTGAAATAAAATGCCTTGGCTGATGAATTTGAAGTTAATTGCCTAGGTGAATTTGCTCAAATTCTTCGTGAAGATAGTCTTCTTGAGCCAGAGATGAATAAAATCAAAGTTGTCAACACCTCAGCTGGTGAAATAAATTTCTTGAAGAAGATGCAGTTGAAGTTTACACTTTCAAAAGATGATTTTAAAAATGCATCTCTTAAATATGCCCTTGAGGATGATGAAATTTGTCTAAGGCATTGAAATATGATGCATAGGTGTTATATGCCCCAGCGTACAGATGTTGAAAAATCATGAAGAAAGCAAAGTTGGCTAGAGAAAAACGATGAACCCTATCAAATCCGGAGATCACTCAGACCTTGGAGTTAAAGTATGAAAATCAAGTAAGGTGAGTTTATACCATGAAGTGTTCTGATGCTCTTCTCCTTGCTTGTTTTGCAGGGTGAATAGCGAGGCCAAGGCATGGTGACTTGGGGAGATGAAGCGAATACTTGGAAGAAATGGCTAAGTGTTGAGACCTAGTATGTGCCCAACTCAAGTGGCAAAGAAGAAATGTTTTCAAAGCTCAGGATGGAGGGAAAGATGGAAACCCAAGTGTTAATGGTCACCATCAAGTACTTCAAAGTTGAAGAACAACATCAAAGAAGAAAATCATCATCAAGTAGAAGAATGAGGTTGCAGTCTTGGAATTTCAAAATGAGAACGAGCCTGCCATGCCAGAAGTTGAAGCAGTGGCGACCAGACTTATCCAGTTTGCAGTCAAGAAGAGGAACAAGAACAATGCGAACGTGTCTATGGACAGGAATCTTCTAAAGGATGGTGGACATTAATTATTCATTTATTACTCCACTGCTCTTTTTAGGGTTAGGGATGAGGTGGCACAATTTGGGCCATCCATTTGATTGTAATCTGAGCCGTCCATTGGACTTGGCCAGCTATAAAAGGGGCATCCCCCCTCATTTGTATCATTAGAAGTTAGAATAGCAGAGAAGAAATAGAGAGAGATTGATAGAATAGAGAGTAGCATAGGTTGATAGTCTAGCTTAGATTGAAAAGGAAGGAAAGTCTTCCATTTGAATACTTTGTAAAAAGTTGTTGTGAATACTTTCATAATAAAAGAGTTTTTATTGATGGTGATCTCTTCTTTGTTATGAGTAGCTAGCGAGGCTTCTTCGTCCTTCCAATTCACGTAGAATCTTGAAGTAGCTTAAAGTAAAGTAGATTTCATTTCATGCAAGTACTTAGTAATTGTGGAATATGGTGCTCGATTTGACCAGAACTTCGCTTATCCATACCACTAGCGGGCTCGCTAATGGTGGGTTCGCCTTGCGTGGTCAACTAGAACATTGTGAACTTAACTTCGATTATGGTTTGTATGTTGGCATGCATTGTTGTGATGGTGTCTTCATGCTGAATTGTGATTTGAATACCTTTGATTACTCCTCTGAAGATTGCATCAGTTTTGTGGAAGTTGTTCGAAGCGAGGCAAAGCAAAACCTGGTTGAAGTCTGCGAGAATTGATCGCCATGTCCCATGCCTTAGAATAGATTAGAACCTTCTGAACCCTACAACCATTTTAAATTCAGTACATTTCTGGTTAGTATTAGGAAATTTGCACTTACTCGACAAATCTTTTGAACTACATGAAAGCCCTTAATCTACTGTTTGCTGCTTGCTGTCGAACAATTGCATAAGTCCCCTTGAAATACTAGCAAAATCACATCGATCCAACTAAGACTATCCACTGCATGAAGGAACCTTGGAGTTGAATGCATGATCTTTCTAGCAATCTTAGCATGCAGGAGATTTTGTTCAAGAGAGGATAGAGTCACCGTTGGTAACTTTATTCTGTGTTGGTGCGGTTGCAAAAAACACATCAACAAGATCCAGGAATTTCCTTGTTGGATGGTTGATTTCATTGCTTGACAGTGTTTGACAGCGTCTTGGGTTCCAACTGCATACAGAGGTTATGGATTAGCTCATGCTGCAAGATCATTTGGGATCCGGGTGGTTGGTGGACAAGTGTAGTTGGTTTTTCACTCTGGCCTCAAGTGTTGTGGCAGTGGGACTAGTTGGCAGTTGCGGATTGCTTGAGGGAAAGCAATCTTTTGGAAGGGAGGATTGTAATGTCCCCGAATTGGAGGTGAAGTAATTTAATTAAATTGATTGATTAAGTTGTCCAAATTAATGATATTTCAAAAGGATAGCTTAATTGGTTTTTTTAATTAAAATAAAGTGGGAATATTAAATTAATTATTTATAATTTTATTCCAATAAATTAACATCAAAAGGATGACTTTATATTTAATTGATTTAATAAAAGTGACTAAATAAAATAATATATTATAAAGTCACTTTGGAGAATAAAATAATATTATTTCTAGAAGCTTCTTAGAAGTCATTGAGAAATCTTTATAAGGAGCTGTTGGCTTAGCATTTGGGCATGCTTATGTCTTGGATTATTCTATTCATACCAGTTTGGTAGAAAGCTTGAATACTTTGCTTGTCGAAGGGTTTGAATAGTCTAGGATACCAGGTTCGGTTGTGAAAGATCAACCCTAGCTGGAAATTGTGGGGGAATCCATCCAGGGTTTCTACAGGTGCTTCATTGGAGACTGTGAGTTGGTGCAATAGCTAAGGTATTATTGCGCTTCGTTTGAGGAGTTTGATTAAATGCAATAGCTGGTTTATTATTGCATTTTATTGGAGAATCTACATAATTGCAGTAGTTGGTTTATTGTTGTAGTTAGTTATGAAGAGGTGGAGATTTGCAACAGCTGTTGTATTGTTGCATTTTCACTTGAGAAGGAGATTATTTCTGCCTGGTTCGATTATTCCAAATTTAATGGTCAATGACCAAATTTGGCACATAAGGATTAGATTGAGCATTGTGGTAATTCATTTGCAGCATATTGGCAAATCGATTTTCTCATTTTAATTGATCATTCTTGCTAGTTAAAATTGTTCCTTTGAAGGATCATTTTTCAGTAGAGTTCGGTTTTGAAGAATTGCATCATTGTTTCTATTCATTGGTATTATTCATTGGACTCAATTCTGTTTGATACTACACCACAGTCAAGTTCGACCATGAGTGAGTAGAACTTTGTGCATAATCGATTGATGTTGGAGGAAACAAAAGTTCCTCAAGAAGTAGTGACGCAACACTCAAATAAATAGAAAATCCGAATTGGAGAATATTATATTCAGAAGAGACAAAGGAATATAATCGCAGCTTCCAGAGGTCAGGCTTGAATTTGGATTTTCTGCCACAGTGGATAAAGAAGACAAGTCAGGATATTATGTGATTAACAACTTAGACAAGACGCAATGGAGAAAACGGGAATAAAGACAAAATCGTCGCTTAACCAAGGATAGGTGCAAGGGAATATAAAAATAGAGACAAATCGATAGAAGAATAAATACGTGGTAACCTGTGCTGGGAGTTGGCGTCACAAGAAGAGAGACAACAAGGTAGATAAAACAAAAGAATCGGGAGTTGTTGGAAATAAAACGAGATACCTTCAATTATATCTAGGTTAAGATCTGGAGGAGAGGCGTCATAATCAAAGAGGTCGTGTGAGACTTAGGAAATCGTCCATTGGCATATGTTCAAAGCATCGACCAGGTTCTTATTTAATTGCATTGCATTATTGGCATTTGGAATTACATTTTGATCGCTGCCTTAGCAGCACTATCATTATTGTAAACATCCATTATCATTTTGCATCACCATTAGCATTGAATACATATATTGTAAATCAGAACTAAGTTGTCAGCGTTTGTAATCAGTTGCATTCAGTAATTATTGGAGCTGGGATGCATGATAAGTATTTGTCAAAATGCCTATTTGCTGAAGCTGTACATTGACATAGTTGCATATCATTTTCAAGTGAAAAATCAGAAATACATTTGCATTTGCATATTTCCTTTCATTTGCAGACAATTGTTCAATGTGGTTAAGTCTTCTTATGCATTTCATCATCATACCAAAAAAGAAAATCAAACAAAACATCATCAAACCAGCTGACAGCAGTTTACAAGATAAGTGTTTGACAAAATTCCTAAGTGCTCAAATCAGAAATTTAGACCAGATTTAGCAAGGGTCTTTACATTTTGCAAATATCTATATTTCTTGTATTTTCTTGCAAAAACTCCAACAAATTCAGAAAAATCATTTTAAAAACAAAAAAACTAAACTTAAAATCAGACGGGGTCATTATAAATTGCAGCTCCATAGTTGATCATATTTCATAGCAGCTATCCTTATTAGCTCCACCTGCTTTGTGTTACTCCGTAGCTTAACATTTGCAGTTTGTAGTGTGTAATTAATTTTGAGGGTAACTTTGAAGTTGAACTCTATAGTAATGCACTATGCAGTAGCACTGTAATCAGTAATCTCAAATTAATGAGAAAATCCATATTTCAATATTGATGGTGTACACTCTCATTTGCTTTCTTAACTCATTTGAAGTGGTTTTTATTATGTTCACTTTAATATTTATTTTATAATTATCATCAAGAAAAACATATTCCTTTATCGGATATCATTGGCACGAGTCCTTTTTTCCTTTAATCTATCCAAAACATTGAAAACAATGAAGTCTGTAGACGGCCATGTTAATAAATAATTATATTGTAATCGACCGTACTAATTAAATAAATGTTGTAGTCGGTCGTACTGGGAATAGATAATAATAGTTTAAATAAATAATGTTTTGTCTGGGATTTAGTCCTCGGGATTAGTTAGCACTCGGGATTAGTTAGCACTCGGGATTAGTTGGTACTTGTCAGTTGCCGATGGTTGGTGCTCTCAATCGACGCCGGTTAGCTATTTATGTTGTTGTATGGTTCGTAGTCGGGGGGAGTATGTTGATATGATAATGTAATACTGCAAGTACATGAATAAAGACTGCAATGCTTCATATACATCTGTTCTGTGAATGCTTTTACATACTCAATGATATTGTGTTTCTAGTTTACTTCTATAGCGTATTGAATTACCATTAGAGGAGTAAACAAAGTCAAATCTTGAGAACCATAACCTCAAGATAAGAAAACTCGAAATATTGAGAGCTAAAAGATTCCAAGAACTTAAACTAAAATATTTTATCATAAATCAATGTATTTATTTATTCATTATAATAGCTGAAGAACAAACCAAACCATAAAAATGTAGACACACAAATTGTCAAGCATGGAAGCCCTTTCAATTTGAAAAAGGCCCATGTGAATTAATGAATGTTGCCTAGAAACTCTATTCTCCAAATGACAATCTTTAAGAAAAGAGTAGCAGTTTAGAGAGAATAGATAACAAACATAGACTTCAATAATGATAGGATAGGAAATAAATCTATAAAGAGAACAAAAACAACAAAGAAGTTAACTAAGTCCATCATTACTTTGGCCAATCTTCATACGTATGTGCCAAGTGTCCTAATCCCCATGAGGTGAGGGGAAAGTCTGTAAAAAATGTTATAGGGATTACATCTAAATTGTTACTCCAAGAGTCCCTTCAAAAAGGACAAAAGAGGGGTAAAATTTAAGTAACACACAAATTCCCTTCATATTCATATGAGAATAAAACGTAGAAAATTAGACTACCATTAGGACCATAAAGTTGAAGAGCACCCAGTTATACTGGGGGCGGGGGGGTTGAATTAATATAATGACAATCTTTTACTTTTCAAAACTTAATTAACCATAGCAATAGCATACATGTAAGATCTAGCAATTAAGAACACAAGACAAACACACTATTTATGTGGAAATCCTTGTGGGAAAAAATCACTGCAAAATATTGCTTGTATGTAGATCTTCTTGTAGGCACCAACCTACTTCTGTTACAAAACTTCTTTCATAGGCACCAACCCATTGGAGACACCAATCCCCACCATTGAGCACCAACTTAGCAAGAGACACCAATCTCTTCTATTGAGAGGCACCAACCTCCAAATAAACATTATAATAATTTATTTGAAACTTCTTCTTAGATCTGCCCTTATTCACCTTCATAAATCTGCTCAATACTTCATCAAAATCTGCCTTAAGAATTTTCAAAAATCCTTCATAAATTCTGCCATAAAGCCCTCATGGATCTGCTCATATGTCTCATAATTCTGTTCATATGTCTCATAATTCTGCTCATGTGCCTTTTATGGCTGCTTCTTATACGAATGATATTCAATGAATTGCTTGCTTTCAAATGGACTCCACAATCTCTTTAAATATCTTTACCAAGGGGGGTGATTCATCAATCAACATATCTTTTCAAATTGGATGCAACCTCTTCTTTTATATGCATCCTTTCACTTCTATTTTGGACGCTCCAATAGGGGTCAGCCCCTATATTTATTTGAACATTTTTTATTTAAAAATATAAATCCCCCAAAATGGGGGAAACCGCTTAAGGGGGGTCGGCCTCTTAATAAAAATTAATTTGCAATTTTTATTTATTAACTAAGGAGGGTGCCAAGAGTCTAAGGGTTGGCCCTTACCAACAATGTAAGCAATTTCCAACAAAAGTAACCCAAATAAAGGTCCCTAAGCTGAATTTGGAGGTTCCCAAACAAACAAGGGAGGGAGGTGTTATTACTCAATTCTCCCTCTTGATGTCAACTTCCTTCAAGCCCATCATGGTATAAACTGGTATAATTTTTTCTTGACATAATGGCTTGATGAAAATATCAACTATGTGCTCTTAAGTAGGATAGAAAGAAGTATTTAATCATGTTCATGGAATTCCCATTAGAAGTGATGTTGAGCCTTAGTGCACTTTGTCCTTACATGAAAATGGGATTCTTTTTTAAGGTGATGACTCTTTGATTGTCACAAAATATAGAAATAGGAATAATTTGAATTTCTTAATGTCCCAAAATTAGCAAGAATCTTCTATGCCAAAGGGTCTTTGGCACTTTGATAGTCACAAAATATAGAAAATAGGAATAATTTCTAAATATCCCAAATCTTCAAGACTGTAATGTCCCCTTCTTAGTAGCCACTTAGGGTGATCACTTAGCCTTTTAATTCCCGAAGGCTAAAAGTGAATTAAGGGAATCCTTTACTTAATTATTTAATATTTTCTGAGTGTCGAGTTAATTTTAAAAGGTGATATTAAGTAATTAATAAAGTACGATTATAAGGTGACTTAAGTGAAATATTTAAAAATGAACTTTATAAAGTCACTTTATATTTGTGAGCGGGAAATTATGTGAGAAAATATAAAAGGCGAAAAGGAGCTCATTTCTCACATTCTTGGACGTTATTATCTTACTACTTCTTGGAGAGCTTCGAAGGCTTTCATGTTTGTGGGTTTCGAAACCCTAAGATACCAGTTTCGATAGTGCAACGATCTATCCTAGCTAGAGTTTATCGAGGGAGTCATTCAAGCTTCCTATTGGGATTTATTTGCAGTTGAAGATATACAGTTTCGGTGACAAAGTTTGAGAGAATTGATTACTTCACCTAGAAATTGTAAAAGGGATGAATTGAAGATTGCATGCCTGGTATTTGAAACATTTCAGTGAAGCTATTGTGCATCGCTTTTCTTTTCCTGGACGGATATCACTGTGCAAGGAGGACGTGGTCATTACAAAACCCTAAGTGTTGCTCTTACAGACAAGTTAAGAGGGATTCGATATGGAGATTGATGAATACTGAGGCAAAAAGGAAGGACGTGTTTTCTACAAACTGAAACACAGCTGTTTGCAGGCTCAGAAGTGGTTGTTTTACCCTTAGATGTCAAGGCGAATCAATGAGAAGAAGAAACATGGCCTCTAAGAGGGTCGCCTAACTTGTCCAAGGCAAGACGTGGTTACTGGAGGCTGAAACGTGAGGAGTTGCAGCATGCTGGGCGCCATATCAAATTACAGAAATCAACTCCAGGTCTGATTGATCATTTTCAAAGTCACATAATGCCTTCATCTTTGTACTGGAGACGCCTGTAAGTGATTGCTGTAATCTGAACTTTCTCACTGGGTTTTGGTTGACTAGTTGAACCCAATAAATTCTGAGATAGTTGTCTGGGTTGTGACTGAGTCTAGAATTATTGCATATCTATTTCAGTTCATTTTGAACTAGGAAAAATAGCATAACCAATCACTGCTGTAATCTTTGCTTTTGCTGGGAAGTGTTAGTTGTTCTGTGTGTTCTCAGTGAGAGATTTAGTAAATTAATGCTGTTCAGTCTCGAGTTTTGCATTATATCACTGAAATGTAAGGTTGATACTGAAATGCAATAGAATGAAGTGGAGTACCACTACTGTTCAGATTTATATGACTTTACCTCTGTGCATTACATTCTATTTGCCTAAAGAAACGAAGCTTACCAAACTGAAAATATAACAAATACCTTATTCCTTCAGAAAGAAACTTTAGAGATCTTCTAAGCCAAAGGGCTTCGTTTGCAACATGATTATATCCTTTATATTCAGCTTCTGTAGAAGATAAGGCTACAGTGTACTTATTATTCCATGAAATTGTGCCAAATCCTAATGAAAAACAGTGATCACATATAGATCAGCTAGAATTATTTTGATCACCAGCTCAGTCAAAATTTATGTAATCTGCCAATATAAAGGTATACTCAATGACAAAGGTTAAAGTCTCTTTGAGATAAGGGAGAATCCTCTTAGCAACTTTAAATGAGTAATTTGGGGTTCATATGTAATTCATGAAACCAACTGTATGGTAAAATCAATGTTAAAATGATTATTAATAAGATAATTTAAACTTTCATCTAATTGTCAAGACAAAGTAGGATCAATAATGCCGGCATTCATATCATTAAACAATTTGGTACTGAACTAACAAGGATTAGAAATAGATTTGCACCCAAACATATTGAATTTAGGTAACAAATCATATGTATACTTAGATTAAGAAATCGAAATACTAACATTTTCTTGCCAGACTTGCCTTCCTAAAAAATAATACAAGAACCCTAAATTTATCGTTCTAAAAAAATCCTTATTAGAAGAAACCAATTAATGATGGTAAGATATTAAAATATAAACCTACAAGAATCATGGCACCAGCATTGTTCTTCAAAAAAATGATTAATTGATTGCAACTACAAGTAGAATCTTGATCTAAATAAAATTAAACCTACAAGAATCATGGCACCAGCATTGTTCTTCAAAAAAATGATTAGTTGATTGCAACTACAAGTAGAATCTTGATCTAAATAAAATTAGATTTTGACAATACCATTCTCTAGATGATTGTTTCAATATCTTTCTTTAATTTGGAAGCAAGATCATTTCTTTTCATAATGAAATCAAAGGTTGAAATAAAAAAAATCAGCAAAATTTTATTAAAAAATGCACTCGTAATATTCATTTGATAAATTGGTCATTGCATGACTACGACAAAATCAACTTGAATTGTGGATCTTAACTATAGAAGCAAATGTTTCATTATAATCAATACCTTCAACTTGAGAAAAACCTCTTACTATTAATATAGCTTTATATTTGTGTATTTGATTATGAAAAGTAAACTTAGTTTTGAATAGTCATTTAGTGCTAGACAAATTGTTACCTTTAGGAAGAAGCACCAAGTACTAAGTTTGATTAGCTATAAGGAGATTATATTCATCATGAATAGATTCTCCCAATGAGGTTGATCTTTAGCTTTTATAAAGGTTTGAGGATCATTACTATGCATAATTTAGTTTATAAGGGTCAAAAGTTCTGGGAAAAAATTGGCAAATCAATTTCAAAATATGAAGAAAAAAAAAGGAGATTTTTTTTTTTTTTTTTTAAGGTATTTCGATAGCATAGAGGTATAGGGAGAAAATAAAAATGAAAGTTTAGCCCATGAATTGTGGAATATAAGCAAGTTAATGAACCAACTTGTCATAGGTGTGTGCCAAGTGTCCCTAATCCCCATGGGGTGATGGTGAAGTGTGTGAAAAGTGTCATAGGAGTTACATATGAAATGTAACTCCAATATTCCATTCCAAAGGGACAAAATTGGTGTAGAGCTAAAGTGATACCTCACAAATTTGTTTGCCAAATAAATTAGAAATTCATATGGGAATAACAGTTACAAACTTAGACTAATATTATGACTGTAAATTAAACCAAATAAAGGGTAATCCAAAGAAATATGAACACAGAAAATTTGCAATGACTTTTGAGCTATGTTTGGGTTGAACAAATTCAGGTTTGAGTTGAGGTATATCTTCAAAAAGATTCTACTTAACTGGGAAATTTTTTTAGCTCTCTTGAAATTCTATTGGTTGGCAGGGTAAATCATATGCTTGTACGAACAAAGGAAGAGCTTGAGAACGCTTTGTTTATCTCTCAGGAAGGAAAATGTGATTGGGTGATTGAAGTAGAAAGTAATATAGAAGAGAATATCACACATCATAGGTATTATGCATGTCTTAAGTTTTAAAAACTGAATTTCCTTAGCCATATTTAGTTACAAGTCACCAAGTAATAAATGTTTTCCTGCAGAGTTATACAGCAGTCGGCCCTTCAAGTTGCAGAGCATGCTTTGAATATCCTTTCTAGATATTCAGAAAATACTAACAGGGAAATTAATACTTCTGAAATTTGTGTTCTCAAATTGGAATATTCACGTTACAGGTAAATTTGCAAAATATTATAAAATTGTTTGGCTGAAGCTGAATCAGTGTTTGTGTTCATCATTACATGAAGCCACAATTTGAAGGCATTATTTCCGCTCACTTGATTTTGATCTTATTTTAGAAGAGCCATCAGAATTAAAAGCATTGACATCTCTTTATGTAACAGGATTCCACTCTATGCTCCACTCGCAACTGCTAGTGAGAAAAATCAATCTGAAGAAACATACAGAGAAGGGTTCCTTTTGACACTCATTCTTTATAATGGGAACAAGGGATATGGTGAAGTAAGCACTTCTATATTTCTTTCAAACAGTATAGATAATGTCTTATGATTTTCTTCTTTTTTTCTTTTTTCTTCAACTACATTATAGCATTAATCACTGTTTACCCGATTTAGTACTAAACTTATAGGAAAAAAAGCCTGGAGCACAATCCATCAGCCTTGAGACTGTTTGAAATATATATTTTCATTGTCTCATCCTTTCTACTTATATCTATGCACATTCAATAGTACACCATTTTGTGTGTGCATACACACCGATTAGTACCCATCATTAACATAGGATATGTAAGAGACCTGGTGTCTCTAAACCCCAAACTCTATGCTGAATGATGCAATTTTTTTTTTGTTTTGATGGTTTGTAATTTTTTTGTGTATATATGATTTTTTTTTTAATTTTTGGAATATGATGCTATGCAAGGAAAAATGCAATGAAACTACAAGAAACTTAAACAAACTAACTTCTAACAGGCTGCAATAACTTTATTTGATCATAGAAAATATTTACAAGGCCCAATGTTCACAAAGCATACCTGGAAATGATAAATTGTAGCTTTAAATAAATTCTGGAAATTATTTGCAGCAACTTGAAACCCTTCAGAAATTCGATTCAGCTGATTTGAGAGATTTCTCCACTCCAAAACCCCACCAAATGCTTTTCCAAATCTAGGCGCCACCTTTAGGAAAGAACTCAGCCTCAAGAGATAGGCGTTTTTGCTCAAGAAGAAAGGACGCCTTCTTGCTGCAGCTGTACGGCCTCCCAATGCAGCAATGGTACGGCTGGGAATGATCGCTGGAGATGATAAACACTACTGCTCTTTAAAATATTCTGATCTGCAATACTTCTTTCTTGAAATCCTCTTGAAACTTCACCAATTTGCACAATTCTGACCTCTGTATGAAGCCAGCACAAAGAGCAATCTTCAGCTGATAGTTTCAAAGCCTCATAATGCTAGACTGTGAAGAATTTTCACTCTCCAAAGTCTGAAAATGGATGAAATCTGCAGAAACCCTTGTTTCTTCACAAACTCCAAAACTCTCAATAAAGACAAAGTTGAATGATCATCATAGAATGAATTCAATTTGCTTTTTGAAAACTTTTATACTCTTTTGGGAAAAATTGACCCATTTAGCTAAAAAGCAAATAAAATAAATGTTTTTTAATATATTTGCTTTTGATGCTTTTCCACACCTTGGTTAATGTGCCATTATAATAAAAATCATTAATTGCCTTAATCATGTGTCATTGGCCCCCTTTTAAATATAGTCATAATATAACTTTATATTATAAACTTTTTAAATTAAAATCATTAATGACACATTAAATATTAATAACTTCATAAATACTCATCAGTTAGCCATGCCAACTGAACCTAGGGTCAAATTTGCCGAATACTGAATGATCAGATGCCCTGCCAAAGATAGTAACTCTGAATAGCTGACTTACTATAAATAGTAAGTACATACCACTGAGTCCAGAAAACAGCTGCAAAGGCCCAATCAAAGGTCGACACTGCCAATATGCTTTGCTCAGGTGCCTTGCTATTAATAGAAACCCTGACTCTCCCAAAATAGTAACTTACTATAAATAGTAAGTGTGCCAATCTAAGTCAAATGACATGTGCAAAGGCCAAAACTTGAATCCAGCTAAGGAGTAATGTCCCAAATCACCGGGTAACTGCCACTAAAGACTCTATCCATAACTGTCGGCTTACCAGGGTCAAAATGATAGGCTAACCCCTCAACAAATCAAGCTAACTAGGAAGGGGACATTATAGTCTGCCCTCCCTGAAATTGCTTGTCGCCAAGCAATCTCAACTCCGGATGCTGTAAAATCTCCTCTGACTCCCAAGTAGTATCCTCTATCGGAAAATCTCTCCATTTAACCATATACTCCCTGATCACCTGCCTCTGAAGATGACACTCTCTGACATCTAGGATGGCCTCAGGAACTAAAATCAATTTCCCCTCATCATCGAGAGGTGGCAACACTGGAGAGGGAACAACGTTATGCCCCAATGCCTTCTTTAGGCGCGATACATGAAACACATTATGTATCCCGCTGTCGGCCGGTAGATCCAACTCATAAGCTGCTTCGCCCACCCCCTTGATGATCTTGAATGGGCCATAATAACGTGGCTTCAACTTCTCTGCACCACTCTTTCTCAGAGTGGACTGTCTATACAGCTGTAGCATAAGATACACCATATCACCCACTGCAAATGAATGCTCAACCCTTTTCTGATCAGCATATTGCTTTTTCTGTTTTTGTGCTTTCTGAATATTTTCTTTGAGAGCTCGCATGATGTCCCGGTTCTCCTGAACAAGATCCCCAACACTAGGCACTCTGCTGTCACTAAGCACTAAATTCAGAAAGTTGGGCGCCTCATACCCATAAAGTGCCATGAAGGGTGTTATCTGTATCGACATATGGTGAGTGGAGTTGTAACAATACTCACATAGATGTATCCACTTCATCCCAAGCCTTTTGCTGTCCAGCTACATAGTTCCGCAAATAGCCTTCAACCCATTTGTTAACAACTTTTGTCTATCCATCTATTTGCGGATGATAGCTGGTGCTAGGAGTGAGTTCGGTTCCACAAAGCCTGAATAACTCCTTCCAGAAGTTACTCATAAACCAACTGTCTCTATCACTCACTATAGTCTGAGGTAAACCATGGAGCCTGAAAACCTCTCGAAAGAAGAGCTTTGCAACTTGAACTGTTGTATATGTAGTGGAAATCGGAAAGAAATGTGCATATTTGGTTAGCCGATCGACAACCACATATATGCTATCTCTGCCTTGGGCTTTAGGCAAGCTTGTCATGAAATCCATGGATAAACATTCCCACTTCCTGTCAGGAATCAGAAGTGGCTGAAGTAAACCAGCAGGATAGGTGTGTTCTTGTTTGTTCTGCTGACAAACAGGGCACTCTCTCACATACTGAAGAACATCAGACTTGAGTCCCTTCCATGTGAAATGCTCCCGAACCTATCTGTATGTCTTGAAGAATTTGGGATGGCCTGCCATAGGATGATCATGAAAGGCTCGTAGTACTGTGCTCTTCATCTGAGAACTTGATATCAAAAATATTCTCCCCTTGTAAATGATCGAGTCATCCACAACGGAGAACCGACTATCCTGCACTATCCATCAACAATGCCAGAAGCCCATAGGTTCTTGGCATACTTTGCGGCAATCATATGTCTCCAGTCCTTTGTAATCTGTGTCATGGAGCTCAACTGAGGTCGACGAGACAATGCATCAGCAACTACATTTTGCTTTCCTTTGACAAATGAAATGTCAAAGTCATATGACTGCAATTTGCTCACCCACTTTTGCTGACGCTCACTGAGGTCTCACGCCCAAGGAAATGTTTCAAGCTATTGTAATCCGTCTATACATTGAATCTGCTACCCACAAGATACTGCTTGAATTTGGCCAATGCGTGCATAATGGCCAATATCTCCTTATCATATATAGTATAGCCCTGCTCTGGCCCCCTAAGCTTTCGGTTCTCGAAAGCAATAGGATCGTGATCCTACATGAGCACTGCACCTATGCCTTCTCCTGAGGCGTCACAATAAAGCTCAAATGGCTTCGTGAAGTCTGGCAATGCTAGGACTAGGCAAGAAGTCATAATCACCTTGAGCTTATCAAAGCTCTCCTGGGCCTATGGTGTCCATGAAAATGCACCCTTCTTCGTCAAATCTGTGAGTGGCGTTGCATGTTGAGAAAACCCGCAAATCGACGATAAAATGCACACAAACCAATGAATCCTCTGAGCTATGTAAGTGTTTGTGGAGTAGGGCACTCAAGTATAGCACGGACCTTGTCAAGGTCCATCCGAACTCCCTCTATAGAAATAATGTGACCAAGATATAAATGCTTTGACATGCCCAGTGCACACTTGGACTCCTTGGCATACAAGGACTCCCTGTCTAAGATACCCAAAACTATGTCGAGATGAGCTAAGTGCTCCTCCCATGATCTGCTATATACCAAGATATCATCAAAGAAGACTAGAACATATCTCCGCAGCTGGGACTGAAAGACTCTGTTCATCGTAGCTTGGAAGGTGGCAGGTGTGTTGGTTAGGCCAAATGGCATAACCAAGAACTCATAATGGTTGCAATGACATCTAAATGTCATCTTCTCAATGTCCTGCTCCCGCACTCTAATCTAGTGGTACCCTGATCTAAGATCAATTTTCGAAAAGTAACATGCACCATGCAACTCATCGATCAACTCATCAATACATGGTATGGGGTACCTGTTCTTTATTGTCTTCTTATTCAACTGCTTGTAGTCAATGCACATTCGTAATGATCCATCCTTTTTCTTCACCAAAACAACTGATGAAGCAAAAGGTGATTTACTAGGCCTGATATGTCCCATGGCGAGTAGCTCATTGATTGTTTTCTCAATTTCATCCTTAAGCCACTTCAGGTGCCTATAAGGAGTGATCATAACGGGCTTGGCGCCCTTCTCTAGTCGATGATGTGCTCAATACCTCTATCAGGAGGTCTACTTGGTGGAATATCCCTAAACACTTTAGAGTATTTAATTCTCAACTCCTGAATATCAGGTGGATAATCAAACTTCTGTTGTTCCTGCTATGGCATCATCATACATTCAGCTGCCCAATCCGCCATACCATGACGAATGAGCCTCTCCATTTGTCTAAAAGAAATGACTCTCAAACTACTGCCCTTGATTGCTTTCAAAACATGAGGCTTCCCATTAACTTTAAATTTCATCTCCATGTCACGAAGATTAAGCGTGAACTCGCCAATGTCATGAAGCCAAGCCATACCAAGAACAAGATCTGTGTCTCCCATATTTACAACATAGAAATCTGCCTTAAATTCATAATTACTAAGGTGCATAGGAAGATCAGAAATTTTTCTTTCACAGTTGAGGGTATATCCATCTACAACTTTTACTCTAATCCCCTCAAAGATTTATGTTTTAATGCCATGTCTCTCCACTAAACGTGCATCTATAAAGTTATGGGTGGCACCTGTATCTAACAAAGTAATAAATTTTTGACCAGCTATGAGACCCCAAAGTCTAAAGGATCCCTCTTTTTGAATGCTAGTCAACCATGCCTCTGGGAGCTTCTTCTTCTCTTCATCTCCACTCTCACTATCTGATTTTTCACCACTAGAAGGCTTTGAATCAGATTGCTGGTCTGACTGATCTGATGGCTCTTCACCTTCATAATACCATTCCATTTGCTTGTTCTTTGCCTTAGGACATAGAGAGCATTGGTGTTTTTCATCGTAGGGCCCTTTGTACCAAAAACAAACCTTTTTCTTGCGTAAATCATTGAGAGTTTCATGGTCAAAAGGTGCTGCACTTTTTCCCTTTGAATCAGATTTTTCTTTCTTCTTGGGAAAAGATTTATTGCCCTTAGATCATGAAGAAGAGCTAGGGGGAAACCTGTTGCGAGGTGCTGCTAACTCCATGCTATGGGCTTTCCGCATGGCCTCCTGCAAGGTAGGTGGATCAAAGGCTTTGATCCATCCTCTCATCGGCTCATACAACCCCTCAATGAAGAGAATAACAAGTCTCCTCTCTGAAATACTTGTCACCATCACTGATATCCTCTGGAACTCGCTAATGTAGGGCTCCAAGCTACCAGACTGTGTCAACTGGGCCAACTCTCTGAAATAGAGTTCCAGATCCTTCCTATCAAAATGCTCAATGAGCCTATGTGTAAACTCTTGATAGGTAGTAACCATGTGATGGCCAAGTGTATACAAGTCGTGATGCCACCAGTCATGTGCTAAACCGTCAAGGTGCAATGTGGCAAACTTGATGGCCTCATCCTCCTACATAGGTCTCAAAGATAGATAATTATCTAACTTTTGGACCCAAGACCTAGCTGAACACGTGTCTGAACCATCAAAATGTGGTGGAATGATTTTGCTAACAGCCTGTTGAAGGTCCCTGTTAGCTGGTGGTGGTGGTGGTGCTTGGGGTGCTCTATGCTCAAATATTCCTCCGCCCCTAGGTCTCTTAGCATCCAAAAACTCATGTAGACTCAATGCCTATTTGATCTCAGATGCTAATGTCATGTACTTAGCATAATGTCTAGTGATATCTGCCGCTATCAAACCACGGGGTGCCTGAACCTCTGGTTGAGGATCCTGCTGCTCTGCCTGCTGGACTGGAGGAACCTCCCTCGTGATAAAAGTAGGCTGACCAGGCCTACGCTCAGGAATACCTGATGATGAACTTTGCTGAATTGTCCTCTGTGGTTGCTCTACCCCTACAGTACCACTCGATTGTCCTATTTGAAATACACGCTGTTGTGGCATGTACTGCCTCATCATACCCATAAGCTGAGACGTCATATCCATCATGTTATCATGTCTCCTCCTGAACTCTGTCTCCAGATTGACTGATCTAGCCCGACCCTTCCCAGGGTCCTGAGATGTCTCTCTCTAAGCCTCTCTGTCACCCATAAGTCCTATCACACTATCCTCACTATTGCTGGAACTAGACTTATGCAAACCCAAAATGCCTAAAACAGTATCACCCTCTGGAACCTGCGGGCCTGTCCAACCTCCTGTCCCTATTCCTCTACCCTTGGTGTAAAAAATGATGTCTTATGAAATAAAATCTGACATGCATAGGGATGGCAAGATAACTGCGCTCTAATACCACTGTAAGAGACCTGGTGTCTCTAAACCCCAAACTCTGTGCTGAATGATGCAATTTTGTTTTTGTTTTGATGGTTTGTAATTTTTTGGCCTTTTTTTTTGTCTATATATGATTTTTTATTTTATTTTTGGAATATGATGCTATGCAAGGAAAATTGCAATGAAACTACAAGAAACTTAAACAAACTAACTTCTAACAGGCTGCAATAACTTTATTTGATCATAGAAAATATTTACAAGGCCCAATGTTCACAAAGCATACCTGGAAATGATAGCTTGTAGCTTTAAATAAATTCTGGAAATTATTTGCAGCAACTTGAAACCTTTGAGAAATTCGATTCAGCTGATTTGAGAGATTTCTCCACTCCAAAACCCCACCAAATGCTTTTACAAATCTAGGTGCCACCTTTAGGAAAGAACTTAGCCTCAAGAGATAGGCGTTTTTGCTCAAGAAGAAAGGATGCCTTTTTTGCTGCAGTTGTACGGCCTCCCAATGCAACATTGGTACGGCTGGGAATGATGGATGGAGATGATAAACAATGTTGCTCTTTAAAATATTCTGATCTGCAATGCTTCTTTCTTGAAACCTTATTGAAACTTCACCAATTTGCACAATTCGGACCTCTGTATGAAGCTAGCACAAAGAGCAATCTTCAGCTGATAGTTTCACAGCCTCAGAATGCTAGACTGTGAAGAATTTTTGCTCTCCAAAGTCTGAAAATGGATGAAATCTGCAGAAACCCTTGTTTCTTCACAAACTCCAAAGCTCTCAATAAAGACAAAGTTGAATGATCATCATAGAATGAATTCAATTTGCTTTTTGAAAGCTTTTATACTCTCTTGGGAAAAATCGACCCATTTAGCTAAAAAGCAAATAAAATAAATGCTTTTTAATATATTTGCTTTTGATGCTTTTCCATACCTTGGTTAATGTGCCATTATAATAAAAATCGTTAATTGCCTTAATCATGTGTCATTGGCCCCCTTTTAAATATAAAGTCATAATATAACTTTATATTATAAATTTTTTAAATTAAAATCATTAATGACACATTAAATATTAATAACTTCATAAATAGTCATCAGTTAGCCACGCCAACTGAACCCAAGGTCAAATTTGCCGAATACTGAATGATTAGATGCCCTGCCAAATATAGTAACTCTGGATAGTTGACTTACTAGAAATAGTAAGTACACACCACTGAGTCCAGAAATAGTTGTTGTAATGTCCCCTTTTCCATGAGCATTGGAGTTTGGAGGAATTAGCCTATTCCTGATCCTCGTAAGCTAATGCGGCTTGATCAGAGGGTCGTTTGGCAGATACCCAGTTGATTGGTTGGCTCATTTCGTGACTTCATGAAGGTTTTCCTAGTATCATCATGGATATTTCTATTTTTGGAAACCTTTATTTTATATTATAATGTTATATTGCACTTTAGGAGTTGATTAATATTTTGTATTATTATAAAGTGCAATAATAAAATAAGAACATAATAAAATAATACTTCTTCTAGAAGCCATCTTGGAAAAGTTCTAGAAGGAGGCCGAGCTATTGAGGAAAAAAATAAATAGACATGAGGAGCTCATTGCCTATCATCCATATTTGATGTTGATGTTGATGTTTCTCATTTCATCTTATGGAGCCTAGGTTTTCTGCAGATTGTTCTTTATCATAGGTAATGAAAACTTCCTATTGATAGCAATTTTGAGGGTGTGAAATATCACTTGAATTATTGTAGCTGGGAGAAAGTTACTTTAGACTTTCAATTTGTGCTTCATTGTAAAAACTGAGTGGCCTTTGGCCAAGTTTTTCTATGGTTCGAATTGAAGGATTGTTGGAGGCATTTTTGGTTTTCAAAGACTTCATCAATTTTATATTAGTTTATATTGAGGTCTGATATCTTACTTCAGACATTGTTTCAGCATATAGGAGGTACGAGTTTGCATAAGGGAGCTTCATTTTGCATCGATTTTGATATAGGATTGGAGCGCTGCCTTGGATAATCATTTCAGTATTGTTGGCATCGATTATTGAGAGGAGAAGGTTTGATATTAATTTCTGATTTCTGAAGATTAATTTCAGTCATATCAAGGACGCCATTAGAAGGCACAATTTTGCTTGCTCGTGCCTATTCCTCCATCGATTTCTCCTTCAATTTAGGGCGCTCACTCCCAAGGGTCTTGTGGATCAGTTTTGGTGCTTACTAAGGCCTGGAAACTTTGGTATTTATTTATTAAAATCATAAGTCATCAGAATAGGGGCGGCTGCTTCAGATATTCGATTTGGGCTCTTGAGGTCTTCATCCTTCGAGATATTGCTTACTTTTTCCTTGGAAACTCAAGGCGACTTCATATACCAGGTTTTCATGTCAATTTCATAGTTGCATTGATCATTATAGGGTGCTGTTGTAAATGTCATTTCATATCAGACGTGTCATTCATGAATGTAATGCCAAGATACATCATCCATTGTTGTATTTCTTGCTGTCTTAATCAGCAATCTATTGCATTAGTTGTATTTAATTATTCATGTGATTAGCATACTGCTGTAGGGGAGTATTGAAGTCAGATTTTAGTATTGCATTTAGTTTTTCATTTGCAGCTGTAGGTGCATATTTCTTACCAGCAATCATCATATTTGTAATCAGTGCAAATCCCAAAAGTCTTGGCTTATTGATGAGCATTGTATTGGTTCATTGTGCTGTAATAAGAGATACAAATTTGCTGATTACATGTAGTTGTCATTGAAGCCTTGTAATGTCACTATATTCAGCTTATTAGCATGCATGCCAATTGTTTGACAAAATGTCAATTGGCTGTAGGAGCATTTTTTGCATGTAGGAATCATACATGAGCATTGTGAAGGATGAAATTAAATCATTGATGCATCTAAGATATAGTTTAGACATTGTAGTATGCATTTGCAAGCATTTAGAGTACTTGATACCTTTTTCCAAGCCAATATATCAGACTGAAACTTTACAACAGCAAGCTCAAAGGTTGCATATGAACTATTTGACAATATTCCTTGAGTTGTAATTCACATCAGACTTGCAAGGAATATTACAGTTGCAGAGGCCCAATCAAAGGTCAACACTGCCAATATGCTCTGCTCAGGTGCCTTGCTATTAATAGAAACCCTGACTCTCCCAAAATAGTAACTTACTATAAATAGTAAGTGTGCCAATCTGAATCAAATGACATGTGCAAAGGCCAGAACCTGAATCCAGCTGAGGAGTAATGTCCCAAATCACCGGGTAACTTCCACTGAAGACCCTCTATCCACAACTGTCAGCCTATGAGGGTCAAAATGATAGGCTAACCCCTCAACAAATAAAACTAACTAGATTGGGGACATTACAGGATACATGTATTACTATAATTGATTGAAAGAGACCAATTTTATTTATTTATAACAATTTGGTAAACAAATTACTACATGAAACAACGCAGAACTCCATCAAAAGTAGAGCTTAAGCAAAGAGTGTTTTTCATAGTAAACAAATTACCAGGAGTACTAAGGTGGTTGTAACTTGTTACATTATTGTTAGGGTGGTTTTGCATTTAATAATTGTAGTTGCAGATGTGTCCTAGTGGCTCTATATGTGTCATGCAGCTCCATTAGTGACATGGTACCTTCATCTTGACGTTTGTGGCAGTTTAATCCGTTTCAAACTATGTTCCATGACGTTTCGGGGATGGGGACGGGGGGACAACGGGGGACGTGTTTCCAGGATGTTTCCTAGGGGGCAATTTTTAGGTGATGGTAGGGGACGGCGACATACAAAATACATATATATTTATACATATATATATATATATATATACATATATATATGATTTTTTCAAAATTTATTAATATATTATAGAGAGAGAGGGAAAGAGAGAGATATGTCAATAAATTAATAATTGATAACAACAATATCAATATGTAAATAAATCGCGAGAGTAGTACTATAACAACATAAGAAATGTCATTAAAGCATTATAAAATTTATCACAGCAGTATCAATCATCAATAAAACCATGGTCTATCAATATCCAAATGTCTCAAACATGTGTCCAAAAGGCTCAAAGTTCAAACATGAAAATCAAAATATTAAATACAGCAGTCTATGAAATTAAGCCTCATTCGGGCTATGAATATCCAAAGACTCAGAACTATCTGAGTCACTATCATCCTCTAGTAAGAGTGGATCATCCAATGGTAGCCCGACCAATCCTGGTTGCACCTCCTCATCAATTTTCCTAACAGTTCCAGGATCAATATCCTATCGTGTTGTTGGAGTCTGTCAATACTCAGTAGTTTGTTCGTCCTTAAGTCTCAAGGCACTATGAACTACAACTAATTTGGCATTTAGGCAAACATTTTAGGTTTGGGAGAGTTAGTGGGCCCCACACAACCATAGAAAGGAGGATGAAATAATAAAAAAATCAAATTTTTAAACGTCCCCAAAGGGCAAGGGACATTTCCTCCCATTTCCTGCTAGTTGGGCTGTTTCGGGGACAGCTGGGGGATGTCCCCTTTGTGTCCCCCTGTCCCAAGGGCGACAAGGGACAGGGACAATGGGTTTTGGGGCAGGGGACGTGTCCTTGTGTAACATAGGTTTCAAATAGAAAATGAGAGTAATGATATAAACGTCTTCTAAATTTTGGGAATCCTTTAATGCACAAGATTCCAGACATAAGAAATATATTGAGGGGAAGAGTTAGTGAGTTCTAGTTGGTTTTGTTTCTTGTTGGTGTAAACAGTAGTTGAGTGAGTATATTAGTAGGAGTATATCATGCATTCTCTAGCTGAGCTCTTGGTAGTTGACTTGGCCAAAAGGAAGGAGAGGAAGTTGAGCATTTGCAACTTCTAGCTTGTTTTTCCCACACTGGTGTTTCTATGTTTAGAATTTTTCATGTGTATTGTTGTGTACTTGTTCTACTTCATTTTCTTTCATGGTGGTTTCATCTTTATTTCATATAACTATTTGCATGAAATCAATATTACTCTGGTTTATTCCAAAACCTCAAGAACAGTAAGTTCACTACTATTTGCATTATCATTTCTATCAATTTAACATTCAATTCAAGTAAAGACAATATGCATGCTTACAATTTTTCAACAAGTATTAGATTTTAAGAGATTAGAAATCATTTATGATCCTTCTTGTACTCCTTGGCCTAGAGAAAACTAGTCATATGGATCTACTAGTAGACCAATAAATTTCCAACTACAACATCCATTGGATTGTATTTTGATGACTTGGATGACTTATTTCAAACACTGTGGGGTACACATCTATCTACATTTTGTTTGGAAAATTATAATAGTATTGTTATATATCGTTTTGTTCTGCTATGTCACATAGCCATGGATCTCCCTAAACAATTGAATTTGATTAACTAATTTTGTGGTAATCATGAGTTATAGCATAGCTTTGCCATTTTTTGTCAATTTAGCATGTCAATGGAGGGAGCCTTTGAAACATATCCTTCATATATAGGGAAATCAAGTTAGGTGCTACCCAATCGCACTTAGGTAGGGTACCCTTTGCAATGTCTACTAGCCTGACCACTATAAGAAAAATGTAATGTCCCCTTCTCAAGCCTAATCAGTTTGAAGACCGTTAGCCTATTTCCTGAGTTTATGTGGGCAATAGAATGTGTTATCATGCCCACCATTCCTCATGTTAGCGTTTCAATTCGCACCTCTGGAATGCAGATTAGAAATGGACAGCTATGCACAGATTAACTACTCTTCGAATTAGGAGGTGAAGCTCCCTCTTTGCTGATGTTGCTTAAAGAAAGTAAACTAAAACTAATTTGCCAATCGTTTTGTTCAGCTAAGAGCACAAGGTTATAAAACTCTAGCGCTGTAGCTGAGATTTTCTCTTTTGAATTTCAACTATGACTAATTCTAGTCTAATGACGTTTCTAACTACTCAAGTAAACTCAGAGCTTGTGAGTTAGAAATGAACAAGGAATGATTCTTTGACACAAATACTTAAACAAACTTTTTTCCAACGCACATCTACTATACTTTCAATGCAAGCTGAAATAAAGATTATATAAGCGGAACACATAAAACGGAAGCCTGAGATAGTAGATCAAATCAAATGAGGCATAAGATTTCCTTTACTCATATTTCAAGTAACAAAGATTGCACTTCTGGGACATCAAGATTGTAGCAATAATAGGCTTACAGTTTAGCCATCAAATCAGAAAACACTCAACACAAACACATGAACTGAACAATAACTTGCAGCATTACAGGCTTGGAAACTTGCTCTAACACTAAGTGAACAATACTGAATAACAATTAGAAGGCACTAGTAGGCTCAGCTTTTTGTTATCACAAGCATGTTTCCAAAAAAATGGGCAAGGCTGCTGTCATGTACCCGAATTGGAGGTGAAGTGATTTAATTAATTTAATTGATTAAGTTGTCCAAATTAATTATATTTCAAAAGGATAGCTTAATTGATTACTTTAATTAAATATTAGATTAATTATTTATAAAGTTATTCCAATAAATTGATATCTTAAGGATGACTTTATATTTAATTGATTTAATAAAGTGACTAAATAAAATAATAAAAAAATCATAAAGTCATTTAAGTGAATAAAATAACATTTTATTCTAGAAGCTTCTTGGAGGTGAATGAGAATTCTTTATAAGGAGCTCAATGCAAGTCATTTGGATCATGTCTTGGATTATTTCTATTTCTCATACCTATATGGTATAAGTTGAGGCTTGCATTGCCTGAGGGTTTGAAGATTCTAAGGTACCAGGTTCGGTTGTGAAAGATCAACCCTAGCTGGAGTTGTTGAAAAATCCATCCAGGGTTTCTACAGGTCCTTATTGGAGACATTTGACAGGTGCAATAGCTGTTGTATTATTGCCCTAGCCGAACTAGTGTGATAGCTGGTTTATTATCATACCTTCTTCATTGTTGCAAAGATTATTTCGTTTGATACAACAATTGATGTATTGTTGTGGTCAACATTATTGAGAGGAGGAGATATTTTCAGTCTTCTTCATTGGAGCCAAATTTAGTAGCCTTTGGCCAAATTTTAATCAAGAGGAGAAATCGATTGGTAGTAATATTTTCTCATATTTTGAATAAAGCATTGACAGAATTTGAAAAGGCATTTACAGCCTTTGGAGAAGGCGACTTTGAGTTTGTGAAGGACGATCTTGAAGAGTATTGATTGCAGCCTTTGGAGAAGGCGACTTTGAGATTGAGGGGGACGAATTTTCAAGTGCCAAGCTGGTTCGATTTCCATATTTATTGCTTGCAAAATTCAGGGTCTGCATGAAGGCTGGGCGCACCTTTATGGTGGTGCAATTTTGGCTAAGAAGGAAAGGAAAAATCCATTCATGCCTTGGTGGTGATCGCTAGACAGCAAGGAGGCTAGGCGCATCAAGTAAGAGGGCAAGTATGAAGTATGTATGAAGAAATCGACCAAGTACATGCTGCTGCTATTTCATCATCAGGTTCTTCTTGCATATGTATTTACATTTTCATGTCATAAATATTGTAGAAGAATTCGTTGCCCCAAAACAGTAAATAGCATTGTAATTTTGAGTCACATATATCAAGTAGAATTGCATTTGGTTAGAGAGTCTGATCGCTGTCCTATGACAGCCATATATCAATGTAATCTCAGTCCTTCTAGTCAAGTTGATTTATGAAGGCGGCATTTTTTTTAGGTTCTGATTGCATATCATTTCCAGCTTGTATAAAGTCTAAATTCAATTGCAATAACATATTGGAGAAGTGGAGTTTGACAGCAAATTGTTTGACAAAATGTCTACTTGCTGTAGTTGATCTTTTGCATTGATAGGTTGCATTGAAAGTGTGACGAATTGCCTAGTTGTTGTAACTTCACATTTGCACAAGTAGTTTGCATGCCAATTGTATGACAAAATGTCATCTTGCTCCAACTAGTTATAGGCTTGTAGTTTCAGTCATTTATTGCATCAAAAATACCAAACATAATCTGCACTTCATCATAGATGTAAATGGTTATGTTTCTCATGGTTTAGACAAGTTCTATTTGCATTTCAACACTTCATTTCAAGAGAAAACATACACAAAAAATTATATCAGACCAAAGGTAGCATTCAAGACAAAAGTTTGATGGAATGTCCAAGGCTTGAAAGGTGAAAACAAAGTCAGAATTTGCTAAGGACATTATAGTGTATCATGTCCCCGAATTGGAGGTGAAGTGATTTAATTAATTTAATTGATTAAGTTGTCCAAATTAATGATATTTCAAAAGGATAGCTTAATTGATTACTTTAATTAAATATTAGATTAATTATTTATAAAGTTATTCCAATAAATTAATATCTTAAGGATGACTTTATATTTAATTGATTTAATAAATTGACTAAATGAAACAATAAAAAAATCATAAAGTCACTTAAGTGAATAAAATAACATTTTATTCTAGAAGCTTCTTGGAGGTGAATGAGAATTCTTTATAAGGAGCTCAATGCAAGTCATTTGAATCATGTCTTGGATTATTTCTATTTCTCATACCTGCATGGTATAAGCTGAGGCTTGCATTGCTTAAGGGTTTGAAGACTCTAAGGTATCGGGTTCGGTTGTGAAAGATCAACCCTAGCTGGAGTTGTTGAGAAATCCATCTCAGGTTTCTACAGGCACTTATTGGAGACATTTGACAAGTACAATAGTTGTATTATTTCCCTAGCCGAACTAGTGTGATAGCTAGTTTATTATCACACCTTCGTTGTAGTAGCTGCTTTATTGTTGCAATGAAGAAGGTCTTGATAATAAACCAGCTATCACACTTGTTTGGCTAGGGCACTAATACAACAGTTATTGCACCTATTAAATGTCTCCACTAAGCACCTGCAGAAACCCTGGATGGATTTCTTAATAACTCTAACTAGGATTGATCTTTCACAACCGAACCTAGTACCTTAGAGTCTTCAAACCCTCAGGAAATGTAAGCCTCAGCTTATACCGTGCAGGTATGAGAAATAGAAATAATCCAAGACATGACCCAAATGACTTGCATTGAGCTCCTTATAAAGAATTCTCATTCACCTCCGAGAAGCTTTTAGAATAAAATGTTATTTTATTCACTTAAGTGACTTTATGATTTTATTTAGTCACTTTATTAAATCAATTAAATATAAAGTTGTCCTTAAGATATTAATTTATTGGAATAACTTTATAAATAAATAATCTAATATTTAATTAAAATAATCAATTAAGCTATCCTTTTAAAATATCATTAATTTGGACAACTTAATCAATTAAATTAATTAAATCACTTCACCTCCAATTTGGGGACATGACAACTGTCCTTATTTATACACAAGCAGAGGAGTAGGGAACCCTAAAATCTCCTTGTTTTTACAACCAAGACTTGCCAACATGCAAGCTTTATTTCGAAAACTAAAACAAGATAACTATCTAACAACCTATGAAAGCATAAAAACAAGGAAAGCGCCCACTAATACAACTTGATTCTTTCTCTTTCACAAAGAATGGATAAGAATGAGACAAGAATAGGAAGAAAGCTCAGAAAAAGCTTCAAGTTCTCTGTTGCTTTAAATCTCAACCACATCCGCTAAAAAGCTGGAAACTGCCTCTTTATCAGTTGCATTGATATTATCTAAAGCCATAATTTTGCTTTTCCAGGATTTCTTCGCCTTCTGCAATCGAACTTAGAAAATCTTCGACATATTCAGCTTCTTTATCAAATCTTGCTAATTTCGGTGGTTCTACAACTGGAGTGATGATGTAATGTCCCCATTTTTGGCGAGCATCAGAGTCCGTAAGAATTAGCCTATTATGCGACCCTCGTAGGCTGATGGGATGGATAGAGGGTCTTGTTGGAGCTTGGCTCAGCTTCAGTTGGCAGTATTTGTTTAGTTGGCTTTCGTTCGGGCTCGTTCGGACGCTTCTAGCCTGAGTTGCTATTTTTAGCAGTATTCAGCACTCAACGTGGGACCCCTGCTATTTTTAGCAGTATGGATTGTTGGTATTCAGAGTCACTTCAGTGTTCGTCAGCTTCAGACGGATCAGGCATCGGATGAATAATGAGAGAGATATTAATATTTAATTGAATTAATTAAATATTAATTAATTGGAGATTATAATATATAGTTATAATATTTTATTATAACTTAAGTGATTCTGATAAAGGGGTCACCCATCATCAGAAGGGGGCCATTTGGCGATTAAATTTATAGTTAAATATTTGAGCTGAGACTATTGAAGAATTAAATGTAAAAGTTCGAATTATTTTATTATTCCCTATTTTTGAGGAAATCGCACTTTTCAAGAGATATATGGTTTTGCATTGGAATTGGAGCCATTATGTGATTATTGTGAATTGAAAATTGATCAACTTGATCTGAGCAAGAAGCTTTAGGGTTTCAAGTTCGAATTCCTTGGGGAACGAGCCATCTCCATTGGAAGCAGTTCAGAGGGTGTGAAATAACACCTGATTTATTGCCAGCAGAGGTTTTTTCATCCAAAGGAAATCATTGATCTTCAGAGATTATTCATTTACAGAGTTTCAGCATAGTCTTTCATCTGGGAAACATTTTGCAACAAAGGCGCATCATATGCAAGGGTTTAGACACAGTTCCCAAGAAGGCCATACAATCTTTATTGCTGCTGTACCTGGCCGTACTTTGCTGCAGGCCGTACTTCTTTCCTTGGAGCCGTACTTTGGTCTTGAGGAGAAACGCCTTCATTCAGGATATCTTTCTTCATCAGCTGGAGGCGCCTAAACATCTGTGTCAAATCCAGAGCATCAGACGGAGGGAGAAGGAGTTTATCAGCTCAGCCGTACCATATCATTTATTGCTGCATTCACCAGGTTTTTAAATAAAATCATTGCTTTTTACATTGCATGTAACTGGGTGTTTATTGTAATCATTCCGGAAGAATAATAAATTATCTGGCAACCTTATTCTCAGTAGATTTCGTAGTTTACAGAGTTGAAATATTTTATTAGAATTTATTTCTTATTTTCTTGCAAAATCGCCATCTTCATATTTTATGCAAAAACCCAAAAAAATCACAAAACACCAAAAATTGCAAAAATGTCACAAAAACAATCAGAAGCAGAATCAGGGGGAAACTAGGGTTTCTATAGTGGTATCAGAGCTAAATCCTGCCATCCTAAGGGTTTAGCAGTCTTATGCAGCCAGAACAGATTGGCTCTCACAGGTATTACACACGTAGACGTGCTCTGATTGACAGGCAACAGAGTTTGCGCAGGCAGCCAGGAAACATGGCTGACAGGAATGACAGGACTGACAGAATAGATAATCTTAGGACAGAGGTTCCTCATAATAACAGAGATCAGGATGATGCAGAGGTGTTGCATGCACTCAGAGATCTACGTGCAGGTCAACGGCAGTCAAATGGTGTATTACAGCAGTTGGCAGTAGCACTTCAGAGATTGGGTACTCCGAGGAGACCGTCACCACATCGTGACGACGACAGGAGTGATGCAGGATCACGGAGAGCTCCTAGGACAGCTTCACGGACAGCAGATAGGCCTACTAGGCCTACATTTGTGAGACAAGAGCCCGATGAGGCTGTTGCAGTGAGAAGCATGAGGGTTTGTTCGCTGGTACACTTAGGGCAGCAAACGACGAGTGGGAGTTAGTACCACCTGAGGCCAGAGAAAGGAGTACCGTTGACAGAACACCACAAAACAAAGAAGAAGTGATTAGCATGTTTAAGGAGTATAGCGCTCTTCCTAAAAAAATTAAGAAGGAACTTCCTTTCATGAGTTACATGGATTTGCACCCGAGTCTTTGCCATAAGACAGAGTTTGCAAGGAAGAAATATCTCACTATAGCTCATGAGTTGTTTACACATGAAAAGGATAGAGAATCTACACATAAGGATGATACAACTCTTCATCAAAATGATTTGGTATCTTCAAATTCCTATGAAGTATGCAGAAATTTATGTGATGAATTTGATAGACGTGCTAATTTGATTCAAGAAAACACTAGCACAGCTTTGGGTAATGATTTACCTACATCGTCCTTGCAAGAGGCGACTCAAGAAGTTTCTACTATGGAGGCTACTTCTGATTTTCATGACAGCGATGGTGAAACTTCGCGTGAGCATGAGACAGCAGCGATTTCACATATGCAAAGTAATCCTATTGAGTTGTCACATAAAGAGACTCAAGAGTTGGGTACTAGTGATGCATTTGGTGTTGAGGATTCATGTCATGGTGAGTCTGATTTTCCAGATCAGACCTATGAAAACAAGCCAGAAGATTCATATCTTGATATGGAATCCCAGGATCGTGTTTCGGATAGGCGTACGGTTACGTTGAGAGTGGAAGTGTGTGAAGATACTGTCATACCAGCAACTTCTACCTTATCAGTTGAGCCATCCTTTGAGGTACAAAGCAGTAGTACCTTAGATGCTGAGGTGTGCATGGATGAAAGCACACATGATGCTGCTTATCATGAGGTGAGTGATGACGAATCAACGTCATATCATAGTGCAGTTTGTGAATCGGAAAATTTGTATGGGGGTCACAAGCTACAAAATCCTCATCATTTGGTTGGGCAACTACAAGTGAATGACAGTATGATTGCCACAACCCTTGAGCATTTTGATGTTGCTCGTCAGATGTTGGCTACCTACGGTTGGAGTACTCCTATGACAGATGAGCACGGTGATAGTGGTTTTTCCCTTGCAGAGATACATGCACTTCGAGAAGCAATTGGAATGATGAAACAAAACTACCTAAGACTACTTGCGGACAGGGATTTCCTTCTCGAGTGGGATTGCATTTGTTATGATGCATTGAAGGGGAAGGATGAGCAGATCGATGAGCTCACTCATGAGCTTGAGGTGACTATGGACTCATTGTAGAGCACCCAGTTGGCCCTTCAAGAGTCACAGTTACAGATTGAGAAGCTTACCGTGGCATTGAGTTTGGCACAATCTTTACCATCTCTTGATATAGTTCAGATTTCCATGGCAGCGGTTGGTGAGGAGTATACACCTATGGTTCATAGCAGTGAGGGATATGTGTAGGATGTGATTACATTCATCATGGTCACAGGTGCAGTTGATATAGATGGGATGAGTGCACTAGTTGAGAGTTGCAGTGAGCCACGCGTTGCACCAGGTTCTCTTGAGATTAGTCCCATGACAGGTGATGCAAGGCAGATCATTGATAGTTCCTGTGACATGGTTGTTGATCCACTAGAGAGTTGTGTGACAACCCTCGACACTTGTCCATGTTCACATAAGATATCCAGAGTATCATCCAGTTGGGAGATTGGTTCTTATGTTGACTTGTTTCCCTCTCCTGGAAGCAAATCAATCATTTTTTCTGATGCAGTCGATTGTGATCGGCAGCTGGTTGAGCCAAGTCAGGAGTACAATTCAATTTATTATTCCAGGGATTCAGAAATGGATGATTCAGATCAGTATGGAGTGATTGTGCAGTTTGTGAATAATCCATTATTTGAATTTGATGGTGGTTTGATCTATGATAACCCACTCTTCGAGTTGGAAGCGGATCGTACTCTTGATACTAGTTCTGGGTTGGGTGATAATCGTAGTGTTTGGGATTGTTCCAGTGCATCGAGATTCCAAACAAGGCTCACAGAGGAGTTTAATGGGGTGTACACGGTGAGGAGTGCTTATAGCTTTTTCTTTAATCCACCTGTACATGATTCGTATTTGATGCACAATTCTTGTGCACAGGGTGATTCTCTTGGTGCAGTCGAGGGGAGTAATTCATTACTGTGTGCAGAGTTACCATCTTCAAGGGATGGGATTGGCGGCTGCAAGTACTCGACTCAGTTGTTTGTGAGGAATTACTTGCAGGGACAGCAGTCAGTTATCCATCATGCTGATATGTATTTGATAGGGCTTGCTACTTCTATGTCGCAGATTTTTCATACGGGTTCATGGTTACAGGGTGACTATGGTGTTAGTAGGCATGATGGCTTGGTCAGTTATCACATCCATGAGGGTTTAGCAGAGGACAGGGAGAGCTTCGGTGTAGCAGATGCTTCTAGAAGTTCTTCTCTCTGTTTGACAGGTGGATGTGAATTCATATTGTATTGGGATCCCGGTGGCGACAGCTTTGGCACCGAGTATTGGATGGGTCCCATTGGGTTACTTCACTATTCTCAGCATGGTGAAGTTGGAGGCAGTAGAGCGCAGTGGCAGCCTGAGGATGACAGTCACGACAGACTTTCACTCTGGGTTTGGGATCCAGGGATAGCTTGCCCAGTTGAGTTTTTGATGTTGCTACAGGAGACAGTTCGTGATGTGTGGGACATTTCACAGTTTTTCTTTTGGGCCTCCCGAGGTTTGGGGTTTCTTTGTAGTGGAGATTGCTTGGGGACAAGCAATTTCAGGGAGGGCGGACTGTAATGTCCCCATTTTTGGCGAGCATCAGAGTCCGTAAGAATTAGCCTATTATGCGACCCTCGTAGGCTGATGGGATGGATAGAGGGTCTTGTTGGAGCTTGGCTCAGCTTCAATTGGCAGTATTTGATCAGTTGGCTTTCGTTAGGGCTCGTTCGGACGCTTCTAGCCTGAGTTGCTATTTTTAGCAGTATTCAACACTCAGCGTGGGACCCCTGCTATTTTTAGCAGTATGGATTGTTGGTATTCAGAGTCACTTCAGTGTTCGTCAGCTTCAGACGAACTAGGCATCGGATGAATAATGAGAGAGATATTAATATTTAATTGAATTAATTAAATATTAATTAATTGGAGATTATAATATAAAGTTATAATATTTTATTATAACTTAAGTGATTCTGATAAAGGGGTCGCCCATCATCAGAAGGGGGCCATTTGGCGATTAAATTTATAGTTAAATATTTGAGCTGAGACTATTGAAGAATTAAATGTAAAAGTTCGAATTATTTTATTATTCCCTATTTTTGAGGAAATCGCACTTTTCAAGAGATATGGTTTTGCATTGGAATTGGAGCCATTATGTGATTATTGTGAATTGAAAATTGATCAACTTGATCTGAGCAAGAAGCTTTAGGGTTTCAAGTTCGAATTCCTTGGGGAACGAGCCATCTCCAATTGAAGCAGTTCAGAGGGTGTGAAATAACACCTGATTTATTGCCAGCAGAGGTTTCTTCATCCAGAGGAAATCATTGATCTTCAGAGATTATTCATTTACAGAGTTTCAACATAGTCTTTCATCTGGGAAACATTTTGCAACAAAGGCGCATCATATGCAAGGGTTTAGACACAGTTCCCAAGAAGGCCGTACAATCTTTATTGCTGCTGTACCTGGCCGTACTTTGCTGCAGGCCGTACTTCTTTCCTTGGAGCCGTACTTTGGTCTTGAGGAGAAACGCCTTCATTCAAGATATCTTTCTTCATCAGCTGGAGGCGCCTAAACATCTGTGTCAAATCCAGAGCATCAGACGGAGGGAGGAGTTTATCAGCTCAGCCGTACCATATCATTTATTGCTGCATTCACCAGGTTTTTAAATAAAATCATTGCTTTTTACATTGCATGTAACTGGGTGTTTATTGTAATCATTCCGGAAGAATAATAAATTATCTGGCAACCTTATTCTCAGTAGATTTCGCAGTTTACAGAGTTGAAATATTTTATTAGAATTTATTTCTTATTTTCTTGCAAAATCGCCATCTTCATATTTTATGCAAAAACCCAAAAAAATCACAAAACACCAAAAATTGCAAAAACATCACAAAAACAATCAGAAGCAGAATCAGGGGGAAACTAGGGTTTCTACAGATGACCTTTTATAAATAAATCATCTTACTTCAACATATCTTTTTTACCCTCTGTGTGACCATCTTCTGACATTCCTTCATTTCTTTTGCAACTTTTATACTTCTGACACTTCTTTTGATTTTTCAATGGAAGTGTATTGTACAACTCTTTTCCAATACTTGTCCTTTTGCTCATACCACACCTGTTCATGTTCTCCAACTGAGATGATGTTTTTTGTCCATGGCGGTATTGGAAAAACACTTCTCAACATCATATGTTCAGATAAGCATGATACAACACTTGTTTGGCTTTGAATTTGATGAGAGAATACTCCATACTGAAAAACTTGAAAATTGACTGTAAACTTGACTATGCTCGGGCAAGTTTTGCACAAACCTTAAATTTAGCTTGCTGATTTTTCTTCTTCAAACAGGGAGATTTTTTTCAAAAAAAATCTGAGATATGGGTTTTGTAGAGAATCTCATTGCAAGAAGACCCAAATCACTCATTTTTGAAAATTGTTGATGGATGGTTGAGAAAACAAAAGCCCTAATTTTTAAATTTTTTCTGAGAAAAGCTGAGAGCTAGGTTTTGTGCAGAGTCACGTTTTGTATGAAACCAGTTAATCAGATTTTGAAAATATTGAAGATTTCTTGGACATGCGAGAAAAAAACTTCTTGAAAATTGAATTTTTTTCCAAAGTTGTTGAGAATCATGAACCAAGCTGACCTAGATTGCTGAAAATTGAAAAAGATGCCCCCTTTTGAAAATTGATGCTCTGGAAAAATAAAGCATGAAAAATGAAGCGTTTGTGTGAGCTGATTAGGAAAATATGAAAAACTCTGAAAAATCACCAAGTTTTAGCCTTCAAATCATGAAATGAAGAAAAATTTATGTTTCTCCTCTCTTGCCTTGGACCCCACCTGCAAAAATTTTGAAGAATGAATGCACAAAGCCATCTTAAATAAGTTTTTTAGGTTGAAAATTGTTTTATTCTCCAACTTTAAAACTTCTTGAAGCCAATCCGGAGCAGGTGCATTGAATGTGGTCACTTTTTGACCGATGCATGATGAAAACTGAAAAAAATTCTAAGGCATTGAGCCTTGGGCGCCTTTCTTGTCTAGGGGTGTTTTTCCTCTGCAAACTTAACCAATTTTCTTGAAATTTTAACTTTTGCTTAAGTTTTGACTCCAGTTTGATCTTGATTTCCAGACACTCGATGAATACTATGAACTGGCTGAATGATCTAGCGCGGAGCTTGACTAAATCTGGGATGATTATCCTGGAGGAAACATTTGATAAAAACATCATCTTGACTTTCAAAAAACATGGGCACCCCTAGCTAGCTGGGGCACCCATGTCTCCCAGTGTTAGCCATTTTTTGATATTCTTCAATTTTGTTAATGCTTTCTATTTTTCAGATGAATTCTTCATTCCGGTAGCTTGACTGGTTCGATGAACTGATTGTCAGATTCGTTGGATAGCTTGATAAATTCTGAGGGTCTTTTGGATGTTGCATCTCCTGAAAACTAAATCTTGGGGGTCAAAATCTTGGGCGCCCCTAACTACCTGGGGCACCCAACTCCTCCAGAGTTAGATTTTTTCTGTGATTTTCAACTTTGCTTTTGACTTTCCTTATTCTACACAATTTTACCCCTTTGATCAGTCTGTGATATCTGATGATTGACAGATCTGATGGGCTTGCTGTTGATTTCGTTGGAGAGCTCGCTGGAATTTGGAGAAATGTTCTTGGAGATTAAAAACCCTAATTGCCACTTTTAGCCCCTCAAAAGCTTGGGCGCCCCTGGCTACCTGGGGCGCCCATATTCTCTAGACTTAGTCATTTTTTTTTAGCATTTTCAACCTTCAAACTTGATCTTCCATGCTATGCCCTCTATTTGATTTGAAATTGCAGGTGATTGAAGGATCTGATGATCTACCGAAGACATCCACTGGATAGCTAGCAGAATTCCGAAGACAATGGTAATATTTGTAAACCCTAATCACTGAATAAGGGGGCTCAAAACCCTAGGTTCCCCTGGCTACCTGGGGCACTCAAAGTTCCCAGACTTGAATATTTTCCATGCTTTTCATGATTTGCATTATGTTTCTCTATTGAGACTTCTTCGTTCGATCCACAATTTTGACTAAAAGATTGATTTGATGACCGTGTTGATGGATTCACTGTGGAGCCTGATGAATTTTGAGAAACATTGTCTGGGAGCACAAACCCTAATAATAGCATCTGATGCCTTAAAAGATTGGGCGCCCCTGGCTAGAAGGGGCGCCTTTACTTGGCAGTGTTAGTTTTTATTTTGCAAATTTCAACTTTTCCCTTTGTTCTCCATTTCTCGATCATCTTCGCCATTGCCTTTATTTGTGTTGTGCTTAAGACTCTGAATCTGACACCTGGCAGTTGACCAACCTCCATTAATGACCTCGGAGCTCCTGTTTTGCTTTTGAAAATGTAGAATAGGCCCACTAGGGCAAAACCGATCATTTGATGATTCTAACTGGACCATCCTGATGAGGAAGTATTTTAAGCCAATTAAAATTAGTTTGAACTCCAGGAGTCAGACTTTCTATTTTTAGAAAATTTTCCTAAAATTTAGGGTCGAAAAACTGAGATCTGGGTTTTGTAGACAAGGTCGCTCTAAGCAGACCCAGATCCTCCGATTTTGAAAATTTTGAGTTTTTGAGCACCATGCATGACATGCAAGTTTTCATTTTCTAATCTTTTGACAGTTTTTTAACAAGACTTTTGACCATTTCTGCAAAATGCCTAAGTGTAGCAAAAATTTTAATTTGGGGTACAACACCTCACAAAGAAAAGAGGGATTGCAATCCAGATATGCAAGCTTTGCTTACTAAGCGAAGCAAGGTTTTCAGTGGCATAACACCTAGAAGACCACCTGAAAGGGGAATGGAACATGTGATAGAATTGGAGGAAGGTACCAAGCCCATCATCACCACCCCATATTGGCATCCCAAGAGGCACAAGGATGAAATTGAAAAGGCCATCAAAGAACTCTTGGATATGGGACACATTCATCCAAGCAAGAGCTCTTTTGCATCATCAGTGGTTTTGGTGAAGAAAAAGGACAAACCTATGCGCATTACCATAGATTACAGAGCTCTCAATAAGAAGACTATAAAAACTCAGTACCCAATACAAAGGATTGATGAGCTACATGGAGTAATCTTCTTTTCAAAGATAGATTTGAGATTTGGTTATCATCAGATAAGAGTTCAAAAGGACATTGAAAATACTACCTTTAGATGCCATTTTGGACATTATAAATTCTTAGTTATGCCTTTTGGCTTAACTAATGCTCCTGCGACATTCCATTTTTTGTATGAATTAGGTGTTCAACAAGCAGCTATGGAAGTTTGTTCTAATATTATTTGATGACATCCTAATCTTCAACAAGACTTTGGAGGGGCACATAAAACATTTGGAGTAAGTGTTGAAACATTTGGCCACACATCTTCTATTAATCAGATCTACATAGTAATTCAGATTAACATATAACGAATGACTTTCACATAGTGTGCCACCTTTATGAGGATCGGCCACCAAAACATAAATATAAACTTATCTTCATCGCTGCAATGGCTATGAATTCATCTAATTTGCATTCTTCATTCTAGGGACACGATCAACACATATTGATAATGAGTGTGCTGAGTGTTATATTATTGTCCACATCTTATTATCTTATTAAATTTATTTGTAATTTTCAAAGGAAGGCAATGTTTGGCACCTCACTTAAATTTAATATTGAAGAAGCCGACCATGAGAGAAACATTTTTAGATGAAAAACATTAATTCTCTATGGTGGCCTGTTGATGCGGTTTTTGTGACCATACCAAACAGCCGAAGAACAAAATAGTTTGGGGCTACTCCGTCCTCTCTTGATCAAAGTATTCCATGCGCTAAGATTGCGAGAAAGTTCGCATCTTCAACTCCAAGGTTCCTTTAGTGCGAATAGACCCAGTTTGGTTGATGTGTATTGCTGTGTTCGTACGAGGGGACTTACACAATTGTCCAGATTTCTTGCAGTCAGCAGTTAATGTATGATATTGAAGGGGAATTCTTACGTGTATGATTTGGCAATGTGCATCTTTTCCTAAGACTAATAAGAAATATACGGAAAGTAAAGGGGAAAGGGCCTAAGAAATTTATATTATATTCTAAATGCAGGATATGTGGAGCTTCATTTTGATAGACTTCAACCAGATTTCACCTAGCCTCCGTCGGACAGCCTCAGTAAAATCGGTGCAATCTTCAAAGGGATAGCGAAAGGTGTTCAAGTTATAGATTAACATACGTACACCATCAGAACAACGCATATAAGTATGTAAGCCATAACCGAAGTTAGACACAAGATAATGTCCAGTTGACCACGCAAGGCAGACTTATCATCAACAAGC
>VDFB02379478.1:0-11925 GCA_007258455.2 Sequoia sempervirens | reverse complement strand
TATTCTCTTGCACTAACATAAATACAAAGAGCACCATGGCACCTGATGCACATCTTATGAGATCAAAGTCGGTGACAAAGTCTAGTTGCATCTTTAGAAAGAGTGATTCAGGAGTCCACACACTAAGATGAAACATCTATGTTATGGTTCACACACCATCCTACATGCAACACATAAGAACACATTTCTTATTGATCTACTTCAATGCTTGGGCCTTCATCTAATGTTCAAGGTGGAACTCCTCAAGATATATTTTCCTCTTCTTAAGATAGTGTCAATCTAACACCTTTCTTATGCACTAACATAAGTAGGTTCAACATATTCTCTTGCACTAACATAAATACAAAGAGCACCATGGCACCTAATGCACATCTTATGAGATCAAAGTCGGTGACAAAGTCTAGTTGCATCTTTAGAAAGAGTGATTCAGGATTCCACACACTGAGATGAAACATCTATGCTATGGTTCACACACCATCCTACATGCAACACATAAGAACACATTTCTTATTGATCTACCTCAATGCTTGGGCCTTCATCTAATGTTCAAGGTGGAACTCCTCGAGATATATTTTCCTCTTCTTAAGATAGTGTCAATCCAACACCTTTCTTATGCACTAACATAAGTAGGTTCAACATATTCTCTTGCACTAACATAAATACAAAGAGCACCATGGCATCTGATGCACATCTTATGAGATCAAAGTAGGTGACAAAGTCTAGTTGCATCTTTAGAAAGAGTGATTCAGGAGTCCACACACTGAGATGAAACATCTATGCTATGGTTCACACACCATCCTACATGCAACACATAAGAACACATTTCTTATTGATCTACCTCAATGCTTGGGCCTTCATCTAATGTTCAAGGTGGAACTCCTCGAGATATATTTTCCTCTTCTTAAGATAGTGTCAATCCAACACCTTTTAGTTTTGCATCCTAAGCATTTGCAAATAGTTGTTCAGGAGTATAACTTATTAACTATCACTACTTGTACCAACCAAAGCACACATTTGTTTAGAGTGATGAAGGCAAGACAATATGCAAATTAGGCTTAATGATATAATTTATAGCAACTCTATATTTAGTTTTCACAAGTTACTAAAGATGCAACAGGGACCATCACATCTCAAGAGAGTGCAAGTTGTGTGTGAAGTTGTGCAACTATCAACAAATTATCTGCACTTGACAAACTTCAACTTACTTTGTTGGCCCCAATGCACCCTTCTGTTGCATCTTTGCATTATGCATATTGTTGCTCTATCACACAAGCATTAGCAACCCTTTGCATTGGCACACAAACAATTGTGTTGCTTTGTGCACCATGTGACAACTTGTGCAAAGCACAATGACCATTTACATAATATTTAGTTGGGCATGTGTCACTTGGACATAACCTTGTCTATCGATTGCATATCTAGAACAATAAAGCAATCAAGGGCCCAACCATTAATATTTGGAAGCTCAATGCATATTTGATATGGAATGTGACCATTCTTGTAACTCCCTACTTGTGATCTCTTGTAAATCTAATATAAATATAAAGGGTTTGACATTCAAGTATAAATTAACCACACACAAATATAGAATTCTAGGCAAACCAATTTGATATGTCAACCCACTTATAATCACAAGAATCTTCATCCTCAATCTTCTTCATATTCATTTGGTTTGTACCCTATATATTATTTTGCTGAATAGAAATACTACCAATTGCCAAAGTCTTCTACACTTGAATATATATGATGAATTTTGTATTTTGCTTCCATTGCAAGTACTATAATTTTTCCTCCTTCACCTGGGATCTAGATCAATTGTTTTCAAGACCATCTTCCAATTAATGTAGTCCTCTAATAAATAGTGAGTTATTTCTTCATCAATCATAGATACTATGGAAAGTGCTTGCTCTTAATCATTTGTGCAATATGTGATTGAGTTTAATTACATTTTTCAAATGCTTTTGCATTTCCAATATTTGCTTAATTTTCTTGTATTCTATGAGAAGGAAGCCTTACTTATTACTATTATCTATAATTAGGTGTTTAATTGGATTATCCAATATAATAGATAAACTTTTTTTTGTATAATTACATATTTTTTCCTTGATCATGAGCTAAATTAAACTTAACTTCTAGATCTTTCATTGAAATTATTGATGATACAAACTTTGTTTTCATCATTTTCAAGGTAATCCTTTGTTTTTTTCTTTCTCTATCTATACTTGTATATTGTTAATGTATTCAAACATTTTTTCACATGCACCCAATTAACATTTAAGTAAAAAAATATCTCATTTAAAAATAGCTTTGACTATATACTACTTTTGCATATGAATGAAATGATGGATGAATTGGTGAATAGTCTCTCATGAAAACAGCAATGCCTAGGTTCAAGTCCCAAACTTTTCACCAGATTTTCTTTAAAGAACTGCAAACTAGTTGCATGTTAAGCAAAGGTGTTCTCCTAGTGTGCGTGATACTTTTCATCTTGTCATGGTCCATATCAGTTCAAAATAAGCCATTTTTTTTTTAAGTTGTTTTTAAGAGTTCCATACCCTATGAGGCCATAGACTTCTGGTGCCGGTATAAGAAATGTTCTTAGCAGGTAATAAATTCCTTTAGAAAGGCTCTATGGAAGATAGTATTTTTGGGGTTATTCCTGATACTTGGGCCACTACATCATATAACTTTTGATACATTTTTTTTCAGAGTTACTTAAAAAAAACAACAACCTGATGTTATAATCTGAGTGATAAAACCCTTAAAAGTAAACAACTACATTATTTTGGATTTCTTAAAAATGTGGTAACAATAATTAGTTCATTTGCTTCTGTCTAGGGCCTTTTTCTCATCTATTTTACCTCTTTAGTTTTATTTTACATAAGAATGGAGTTCTCTTTTTAACTGAGAGAATTTCGAAATAAATTCCTTTAGAAAGGCCACATGGAAGACAGTATTTTTGGGGCTATTCCTGATACTTGGGCCACTGCATCATATAACTTCTACTACAATTTTTTCAGAGTTACTTAAAAAAGGTAAACAACCTGATGCTATAATCTGAGTGATAAAACCCTTAAAAGTAAATAACTACATTATTTTGGATTTCTTAAAAATGTGGTAAAAATAATTAGTTCATTTGCTTCTGTCTAGGACCTTTTTCTCATCTATTTTACCTCTTTAGTTTTATTTTACAAAATAATGGAGTTATCTTTTTTTCTTTTCTCCCTTTCTCCCTTGGGGAAACATATTGGCCTAAAAATATTGGCATCACTGCATACATTGCCAGAAAATATACCTTTGATATTACTATTTTCCAAGGTTGCAAAATTCCTTTTGCAAATAAACCAAATTTGAAATTGTTTAGTTTTTTCTATAAAAGATATCTTCACAACCCATAGATACAAGTTGTTGATCAATACTCATGACTGGAAAACAACCTTGTGCTCTGCTATATGGGTGATTAAAAAACAGGAATAAGTTAATTTAATACTAGATTTCTCTTTTGGTCATATCTCTAAATTTACACATATTACAGCTTGGGACTATAATTACTCAATGTATTATATTTGTATACTATAGTCATCCTCATTTTCAGGAAAAGGAGCATCCTCATTTTCCGGAAAAGCATCTGCAATAAAATGGATGAATAATTTCTTTTCTATGTTGGGTTGCTAACAACTTTATTGAATTCTTGCCGCCTTGAGTTTGTTGAGTAACATAAAACCTGATATTTTCTGTTGTACAGTCTACGTGTACGTTTTATTAACCATAAGCAGGGTAAACAACCAATGAAGCAAATTATGGAGAGGTAAATCAAAGCAAAACCAAAGCATTGCCAACCATAACATGTATTTTCCTCCCCATGTACACTTACGTTTGCAGAATCGCTGTGATATAAAGCAGCTTGTTTATCATAAAGAACTCCCAGAACTTTTGCTGAAAGTATATATGAACCAATGGTTGGAGTTATCCTGCAAAAAAGTGATTGAATTTCTAAATTTAGAGAGTTCGTTGATATGGTGTTAGAAGCAAATGAAGCAATTAAATTTCATTGCAAAGAAAACGAATATATATGAACAACGTATGAAAGTTTACCCAATTATCTTGTATAGCATTGCAAACGGCTTTATGCCAAACAATTCTGAAAGAATAGCCGGAGACAGAGTCCAGAATGCACCATATGCCATGCCAATAAGTGCTGAACCAATGTAAAGATAAAAGACACCTACACATACAAACAACTATCTTAGAAACAGCCAAAGAAAATCTCTATAAAATCCACAGATACCTGTTATATCGTACAGTCTCAAGTCATAACGCATGTACCCAAATATTAATCAAACTAGGATTACTTATATACTGTTCCTCATTCACTCAAATTTGTACATAAATTGAGCAAATAGAGATGAGCTTTTTATACAAAGAAATTTCACATATCTGGAAATGGACTACTTATTACTCATTTATTGCATCCAAAGTTTGTATCTGATTTTCATATAATGCAAAAATATCACTGGTAGACAATTTGAAACATCTATAAAATGTTTGAATGAATTATGAATGCCATGTCTCCATATCATCGATAAGGGGTAGGCAAAAAATATGATAGAATTAATTAGGTTCCATTATGGATTTCTTGCAAGGCGTACTACTTAAACTCAACACGGAAAAGGCTTCCAAGTCAAATCAGGGCAGACTAGCTTTAGTTATGAGGCTCAAATTTTTATTCTTTGTTATTTCTAACAGCAAGGTTCCAAGGGCTAAAGATTTGATTGAACAAAGTTAGGATATCCTAATAACTCTAAAGATTTTATTGACAAAGGACTTTGCCAAGAAATAGTCTCTAAAATTTTTATACTGTGAATGTTATGCTTAATCCATCTCTTTTGATTTTACAATGATTCATTTTTTGGCAACCCTTCTAATTGCAACATATAGTGGACGATCAAGTTACGTTGTCCCTATTAAGCCAATATACGCCCAACAGCAAATTTGATGCATCTAAATGCATGTGCAATCATATGTCCTATTTTGGATATGCCAAGATTGCTATAATTCTTATCTCATCCTCAAATATTCAAATGCATCCTCGCACCTTCTAATATTCATTTCTCCAATCAAATGATATACCCTTTCTTGTTAGTCAATTTAGTGAATACTAAATGGCTGCAAAAGTTCTGAAATCACCTCAATTATCCAAAATAGAACAAGAATAGTTTGACTCCATCCACATTGTGAGATGCTTCCATGTTGATAGATAATCTAAACTTTATTTGAATCCTTTTCAAGGATCCTTTGCATACACATCGCCCAATAAGTTTCCATAGGGTGGCAAGAAAGAACAATTCCTTGGATTCCTGAGCTAGCCAGACATTTATGCATAATTGCATAGAATGCTTCAAAGTTTTCATAGTTCCATTTACCATACACAAACCAATCGTTAAAATAAAACTGCAAAGTTTTTGGCAGACATCTTCTCAAAATGTGCAAAATAATCCTAGGGAAACTGGCCGACACATTACATAATCCAATGTGCATCCTGCTTTACATATAGCATTTCACCAACACAAAAGTTGTATTGTACTTGCTTTCCTCCACAATGATGAATTGCTGTAGTCCTAGAAGCTATCCAAAAATGAATCTGCTAATAATTGAGAATGAAATTTGGAAATGGATCTATGTCACTACCTTAAACTCTAAAAATCCTTATAAATTACAAGTTTGTGTGTAGCTTTGTTTTCGCTTGTGGCTAAAGAGCATCCACATTAATTGGTATTGTCTTTTCAAAAACATTGGCTTCCAACAATTGATAAATTTCATGATAGACTTCTCTTCAGACTTAGGATTCTTTCTGTGGATGCTTACTCACAGGTACAGTTTCAGGAATGAATTTAACTTTAAGAGCTCACAAATATTGCTGGACATCTTTGAAATCAGAACTTTTCCGCACAAATGCATCCATAAAATCATTAAAAGGAATAGTGAGATTCATGAGAATAATGCCATCAAGGGCCTGTGAGCCTTAAACTTGGAAACTGACCCAGAAACACATCCCAAAGGTGAAAAATCAAAAACTAGGTAAAAATAAAAACTGGCAGCATAAATTGTTTTTACTAAGCAGGAATCCATATTCACGAGAAACATATTTTAGTTGATAATACATCATTTCAGGAAAGAAACTTCATCATCAACTTGGACATTTTATCTCTATCTTATAGAAATACATTTGCTGCAGCCTACATTATATTAAGTGGTTACATTCAGTAAATAATTAGTCAGTCTGCAAATACAACAATCCAAGCATCATTCAAGGGACGTATTCTTCTAGTTTTCCTCCAAACTCATCAGGACTCCACATCTGAATAGAAAATACTCTTGCGATTGAATATTACTATAGTATAAAGTATAAACCAATAGCATGTTGGAGTGGGTCAACATACATTTGAATTTTTTTAAAGAGAGAAGTTCGATCAAGGTTTAAGGCACACTTTGAATTTATATACAAATGGAGTATCTTAAAAGAATATTTTTACTTACTTCATAATCATCTTATCTAGAAAGTGCAACTAGAAAGTTAAAAGGGAAAAAGAAAATCAGGAGAAATTGATCAGGTCTATAAATTGAAGTAATCATTAATTGTTGTATCTAGCAGGTGCCCAAAAATATGTCAACAAAGAGGAGAGATTACCGCCAGTAGCAAGAAGTATACAAGATATCGTCATTGTTAGTTGAGTGATGAACAAACATAATGGTCGAGGATACCCATTTGTCATAAGCAAATCAGAAAAATACCTGTAAAATGGTCACAACACAGACAAAAGTGCATTTATGTTATTTAAACAATGGGATGATTTAATTAATAACCCATATCTGCCACACAAAAAAATGGTTGTTCAAACAATTTCCCTAGATTATCATCATGTTTCGATCATATTATGTTTGATAGTTCCTTTCAAGTAATGTCCATAGAAGATTATTCAATATTGTAATTATCACTCGAATGTGCATTCTTAAAGAAACAAAGTAAAAAGTAAAAACCTGAGAATTTGATAAGAGATGTCCTTAAACAAAGTCCCAATGCCCTAGTATGGTTTTAATTTATACAAATTCTGGTACATTGGGCGTACCAGAAATATCTATCAAGGGACAAAAATTCTTCAATGTATTTAAGGAGTCAGACATAGGATCGACCCGAATGAAAAAAAATTCAACTACATGCCATGGTTATAACATGCATTATTTTCCAAATATGATGCTTGATGCTACTCATATCTGTACAGTATTATTCTTGAGTACAAAAGAAACAATTTAAAAATAAGAGCTGTTCAAGCAATTCCTTCAAAAAATAATACACATTTATAGCTGACATGAGGTTTAAGTAGAGCAGTAGTAATCTATGCAAGCTGCTACACATAAAAGTGTCCATATGGTGTACAAAAAAAATCATTGTTCGGGAATATGTAGGCAATTTCTATTCTTGTCCCACCTAACAGACCTGCACTAAATGAAGAAAAACAATCCAGAACTCATTAAGGAAATGTTGCAACTAATAAAGAAAAAGAAATTATATTAACATCCACATATGACCAAAAGTAGGTCAAGGGGCCTAGATAATACAACAGTTAACAATAGAAATCTCTATTATAATAAAAGTACATAAGATAAAATAAGGCACTATGCCACTAACAAATAGCAATGAGAGGTGAAGAAGAGCCCCAAAAGAATGTGCCAATGAAGACTAGATGGAAATCTCATCAAATATCTTTATTTGTGTTTGAAGTGGAGGAGTCATCTAAGCCATTATCATGCTGGTAAAAACCAAAGACTGAAATTGTGAGGAAATGGCATACTTTCTCAAGTTAAGAACATCACGTTATATTATTGAACATATGCTAAAAATAAAATGTAGAGTCTAGAATAGATGGTAGTTACAAGAAGCTAACTACAACTAATTATGACAAATGACTATACACATACACTTAATAATAATATCAAACTAATATTCTAATGTAACCTTAATGACTAACCAAAAGGATCTAGAGGCTTAGTTATTAAATTACAATATCGCCCTCAAGATGTGCAAAAATGGGAAGAAATATTTGCACAAGCAATCTTCTTGACATCAAGCATATGATAAAGATATTCTTATGTAACCTTAATGACTAAACCAAAAGGATCTAGAGGCTTAGTTTTTAAATTACAATATGGCCCTTAAGATGTGCAAAAATGGGAAGAAATATTTGCACAAGCAATCTTCTTGACATCAAGCATATGATAAAGATATGCAAAAAGCACATAATGAGCATGCTTTGCTACAAAGTTATCAGTTGGTTTTCCCGTCTTCTAAGGTGATGCATCTAATTTGGTGAATTCATCATTAAGCTCACCTTCGTAGTACCATTGGGGCATCTAACGCATAACAAGTGAATGCTGCGAAGATAAAGTCTCAACTGGCGATGAACGGCGATGAACTTTGTATGGACTGAATCTCAACTAGAATGGAGACACCTTCAGTTCTACATCGTTGATACACAAATGGAGAATAACCACAAAAAGGTTGAGACATTGGAACGCCCCATGAATTGGAAGGTACATCTATCAATGGTGCCACAATATTCACTTCTTCCTTGACCTCCTTGGAATTACCAAAGTGTCTCCAATGTAGCATGTAAAACAAATCAACAAGCTTGTACAAGCCTTTGTACACACCACTTGGCCTAGTGCCTTGAGCAATCACTTTATCCTAGTTTACATCACAAACAAGACACTATTTCCCATGAAATTAAACTAAAATGTTAGGATTTTCTATAATCTAGCTAATTAAGAGTAATTTTTTGTTCAAACCTAGAACATACCTAGCATTCCATACTAAAAATTTTATGCCACCATTGAGTGCAATTATGACAGCACCTATCCCTTTAATTATATGTGACTTATTGTCCCCAAGTGAAAAATAATCTATGTGATTATCATCAGCTATAAACCTGACATGCTAGTCCTTTTTACATGTGAAGTGTCTAGATGCACTTGAATCAAAGAACCAACAATTGCTTTTAGTACTATCTAAAAAGCCATCAATCCATACTACTGCTCATGGTCTTTCTCAATAGTATCTACCACATTAGCTTCATTCCAAACCTTGCAGGATGGAGAAAAACTATCTTTTCCTGCAATCATTCTTTACATGCCCAAATTTCTACCAATAGAAGCACTACAACTTTCTTTATGGTTGCGAAGTGGGAGAACTAAGGTACGTAACCTGAAAGCATACAACAAGTGCACTTTCTAAACTCTCAAAAGAAATTTCACTCATCTGCCCTTGTCGACATTCTTTCTGCAGCATGTATGAACTAACCTTGTCAATGGTCAAAATTTGGCTTTCACCAACAAGTTTAGAGACTCCACAAAAATCTCAAAGGAGGGTGGTAGCTTTTTAATGCTCAAAGCAACCATATCCTCATCATCTACTGGTTGTTGACCATGGTGAGTTGATCCCTAAGATCTTTGATTTTTAAAAGATGATTTAATAGAGATCCCTCTTGCAATTTGGTAGAAAATAACAAATTCTTCAAATAGAGGACTTTGCTTTTCTTAGAGACTTGATATTATCTTTCGAACTATCCCACAAGGTATGTGCAGATATAGCACTTCAAACTTCAAGGATTAAATCATCTAAGATTGACAACTTGAAAATCAGCAAGGTTTCCTTATGATGTCTATCAAAGTCATTGGGGTGATTAGTAGGTCCAATTTTTGTGCCTTATAGGATTCTATCACATTCCCAATACTTAGAAATAGTTAGTATCTTGTGACTCCAAATATTATAATTTTCCAAATGAGTTTATGTGCCTCTAGTAATACTAGATTTATTGTATATTTGTGAAGGATCCACAGCGTGCCCAATACCCATAGGGAACCTAGGGTGCTCAAGTAGTACCTTGGGCGAACTCGAGATGTACCTGGGAAAACCCAAGGGGACCCGCAGCAACTAGGCCCCAAAATTTTAAAAAAATGTTTAAAAAGCAATAAAAAAGAAACTTATCTAAAATCATTTTCTCGCCCTAAAGTGAGGGCATACCACTTCATTCGACTCATTTGACAAACACAAAAGACCAAAGCTACCATTTTTGAGTTTTGAAGGTTGGTTCGTTTTCTTTCAAATGTGAGGGCAGAAATAGTTGCACAAAGAAGATTTAACCATCAAAGGTGAGTGAATCTTTCATTTTTTTAAAGTTTTGAAATTATTTTTTGAAAATCTTTGAAGTTTTTTGTTTGGTATATTTTGAGTATTATTATTAAAAAAATTATGCATAATAAGGGGTTATAATGGCATTTAAAAAAAATAAAAATTAAGCTGTAGGGTTGTTAATTTGTAATGTTTTTTGTTTTAGGTTTATACATAATGGCTGATAGTTTTGGTTCAGTTGCCCCAAATGCAAAGAGTTCATTTGAATTTGATACATTGTTATCTCTTTGGCGACATATGACAATGATTAAACTTCTTGGTGGTGAGGGTTATTGTTGACATTGAAGCCAATGTGGAAATGCGTATAACAGCTTGTACTCTCAAGTGAAAGCTCAATTCTATGCTATTCTTGGCATGGGAATAAGAGTTTGTCCTGGGCCAAATAAAAAAGGGTTTCCAAAGCATCAAACATTAACTTATATTAAAGAATAAGAGGATGCCAACATGGTAAATAATAGATCAAAAGGAAGAGCACATCCTCTTGCCAAGAAAAGCTTGCACAAACCTCCTAGTAGCTTATCACAACCAGTTGATCCACATCCTTTCATGCCATTGCCACCATCTTTTGGAGAAGAGAGTGTTCGCGTAAAGAGGCCCATCGGAAAAGGCTTTCAAGAATGAAGCAAGGGAGATTGCAGACAAGAGCATTGCTCATTGCATTTATGGCAATGGGCTTCCTTTCATCCTTGTTAGATCACCATATTGGCGGGATATGGTGACAATCATTGCCAATGCACTTTCTGATTATGTTAGTCTTGGGTATGAAAAGGTGCGAACCACCTTATTGGTGAAGGAGAAAGGTTCAGTAGAGGCATCATTGAGAGCAATCAAGGATACATGGCTTGAAACAAGTGTGTCCATCATTTCTAATGGATGGAAAGATTGCAAAACTAGACCATTGATCAATGACATAGTAGTGTCCCCTAAAGGGCCAATGTTTTTGAAGGCAATGGATTGTGAGGGGCAAGTGAAGGATGTCACTTTCATTGCCAATATCCTCATAGAATCCATTGAAATGGTGGGCCCTATAAATGTTGTCCAAATCATAACAAACAATGCTAAAAAATGTAGGGAAGTTAGTTCTATAGTGGAGGGTACATATGGTCACATTTTTAGACACCATGTTCAGTCCACTCACTCAATTTGATATTACAAAAAATTGGCAAAAAAATTGAGTGGGTCAAACAATCTACAAAGAGGTCCATGAGATTCAAATGTTTGTGACTAATCATTATATGACACAAGGCATCTTCAAAACCTTCTCCAAGTTGGAGTTGTTGAAGGTAATTTAAATTTTATTTTTTAATACATTTTAATTTTTTATTATTTATATTTATTGTTAATATGTGACATGTACTTTTTTTTACACCATGTTAGGTTTCGAAACTCAATTTGCATCTCACACAATCATCTTAAGATGACTTGTGAAGGTGAGATGCATTGAGTGCTATGGTCATCAACAACCTTTGGAGTGTATGGAGGCAATCCAATACAAAGAAAGCCCAAAAAGTCAAAGCATTGATTGTAGATGAGGAGTGGTGGGCTTGTGTAGAATATGTTTTGAGTTTCACTAAGCACATCATCAACATGATTAAGTATGTTGATACAGATCGCCCATGTTTGCAACAGAAAGCCAAGGAACATGATCCAACAGAAACATTTTTCAAAAGTGTGCAAAA